>JACXGK010001555.1:24700-36882 GCA_016801125.1 Novumbra hubbsi | reverse complement strand
CTCGCCTCACCCACACCCCACTGCTAATGCGCCAAACCAGTCTCATCTTAAAGACAGAAAAGCCATGAACTCAACTACTCACAATGAGCAAACACCCCAACTGCAAGAGGCAGAAAATCAAGAGAGGTGAGCAATGGAAACAAAAACAGTTCCATGTCCCCATTGGCCAGCGTTCCTGACCAGGTTCCTTATGCGGTCTAACCAAAAACCAGTAACAGTTCCGTGTCCCCAACGGCCAGCGTTCCTGACCCGGTGTCTTATGCAGTCTAACCAAAAACCCAAAACAGTTCAGTGTCCCCAACGGCCAGCGTTCCTGAACCGGTGTCTTATGCTGTCAAACCAAAAACCAGAAACAGTTCCGTGTCCCCAACGGCCAGCGTTCCTGAACCGGTGTCTTATGCTGTCTAACCAAAAATACTGCCTTTCGGGAGGCGAATGACGCCAAACAATGACAGCTCAGCCATACAGGCCGCTCTTAGGTCGGCTGAGGGGACGAAGAAATGGAAAACAGAAAACGAGTAATCCGTGTTTTGGAAACAGGCTTCTGTGACACAACCTCAGGTGAAGTATAGGTCACGTGCCGTGATGGTTGCTTTGTTCCAGCAGGCAGCTGGGCTTTCAAAGCCGCTCCAAATCAGCTTTCAAACGGTGCCAAACTCAGGAAACAGGAAATGACAGGCACACATTTCCTCCTATCATTTCGCCACCATTTCACAGGCCTGTGTTTGCGTGTGTTCCCCAATTATATAGCGTGGCAATGATGATAGCGCAGGGAGGGAGTGGGGGAGGGAGGGAGAGAAAGAGCGAGGGCGGACATCTTGAGAGTGTCTTTGCTCACTTCAGAGTATTGGTAAGCCTCCTTGTAAGCAGCAGCTGCTTCTATTCACCCTCCGTCTCCTCGCCACTTCATCCAACGTTACGGACTAACGAAGGGTTGGTCTGTCGTTAACAATCACCCACGCTGGTCGACCTCAGAGGCAGTAAACGTGTTTACATGTGTTTTGGTGGCTGAGCCGACTGATCTCTTCGTAAAATCCCCCATATTGTTAGTAGGTACAAAGAGAAATGGAAGGACCTCTTCCAGACGCTCCCCGTTCCCTTTTATCACCAGGACATTTGATTTGATACATTAGGCCGTTTGGCAAGTCGTTAAAGTTCACGGTGCCAAAGCAGAAGGCAACAGGTTGCGACCCAAGGTGCACTTAAAGCCAGATAAATGTGAGCCCAAAACCATAAGGGAGTGTCAGCCTCATGTACTGCCTGGAATACCTGCTAAAAAAGAATCCATTTAAAAGTTAGCGGCTTGGTTGCAGTGGTTCTCCAACCTTTAGGAGCAGGGACCTCTGGAACTCCCTTGAATTCAGGACCCAAACAATAGGACCTTAATAATAGCATACAAACCATTAACATTTTCCTACGGGGTGGGACATTAAATGGCTTAACGCACAAAACCTTGGGTCCTGGGTGGCATTTCTTGCGTGTGTCTTCAGCAAGACAGTTAACCTTAATTGCTCCCATGTCGTTTCTGCAAATGAGAATGTGTTCATCTTACTTTGTAAAAGGGGAGAAAATCTATATAAATAAAAATAAAATGAGATCAGTTTTCCTGAAACTCTGCACAATTTCTCATAGACCAGAGAGATTATTGTTGTTGCAGCTTTAAAACTAATATCCTGCAATTCCATTATTTTTGTGGCCATAAGGCAGAAACAAATATGCAGTTCTATGAGGTATCTGCTGTAATTTAACTGACTTGCATTTTAAGGCTTTGACAATTCCCCTTAGTTTAATCAATCACTGAAGTGGTGTGTGATGTCAAATAATCAATATGTCAACTCTGAGCTCCCTGACCAAAACAATATCTCTATCTTAACCACAAAAAAAAAGTAAGTCTAACCACTCCAATATTTTTTAATAAAGAGGTACTGTATTTCAGTACTCAACTAGCCTATGTGAAATGTTTGTTCATGACAAGTATGACAGCTATCTATAGTCTGTGAAAACAGTAAAGCATTAGGCACAAACGGCGCAGCTGATTTGCCTACGACAACACATTGGCAACAACAATTGTGAACCAGTCCACTTAGAGATAAATAAGTTCTGGGTAGGAAATGAATCGGTCCGCTGTTGGACAAATGGATAGATGATGGAAATATAGCTGACAATAGGTGGTTAAAAGAAACTGCAATACAGACAAGGAAGAGGCATTACAGACAGAGGCAGTACAGTAAGAGGCAGTACAGTAAGAGGCAGTACAGTAAAAGGCAGTACAGTGAGAGGCTGTACAGTAATAGGCTGTACAGTAAGAGGCAGTACTGTAAGATGCTGTACAGTAAGAGGCAGTACAGTAAGAGGCAGTACAGTAAGACAAAACACTCATCTCCCACATCTCTGTACTCTGGTCACAAAGGAAGTCTGCCCTTTTTACCTAAACATTTTAATTTCCAAAAGCATTTCAACAGTTAGAATGCCGGAATCCATTCATTAGAGCATTAAAACACTTCAATCTTCTTGAACTGCTGAGGTGTGTGTACATTTACAGTCTGTCATGTGGTAATATTAAATAATATTTACTGTGTTTTACACCCTCGAACTGAACTCTGCAGATCCATTGGCTCATCTGTTTAATCTGTTGATGTTGGTAACACAATGATCTCATCTCTCTCTCTCTCTGTCTGTCTCTAGAAACTTCACTTGAATGAGTGGTGCATTTGCCTGTCATCCACACAAGTGGTCTCTAATGGAGCCAGCTGCCCACAGAACAGACTGAGGGCCTTTTTACTGAAGAAGTGTCCATTGGTGAAGGGATAAGGCACCAAGCTGGAGAAGCCATTCACTCGTTTTCCATATTTGACAGCTCAGAAGACGTCCAATGGTCGCGCTCTTCGTCAAGACGATCTTAGCGAGTGACCGAGGCCTTACCTTTTTGGTGTAAGATAATTCAGTCGTCTAAAGTAAATACTTGACAATTCCTGGCAGCTGCGCCAGTGTATGTAACTCCTACTCAGGCCAATTATGGCTTGTCACTATGGTTACCCCCTCCAGCACCTCTGCTCTTAACGGTTGAGGATGGGGGCTTAGGAGAACATGAAAGGAGAGGAGGAACGAGCAGCTCCAATCTCACTGTCTGCTTGTTCATCCAGCAGCTCCACAGTGTGAGTGGTGCTCAGAGCAAACAGACCAGGATCAAAGACAAAACACAGGGCTGGGTTAGATTAACCTCAACCCACTAATCTCAGAGACTCTTCCAGTGTGAACCAAAGTATAGCTGCTTTTAACTAAAGGGCTATCACCAAGGCCTCGTCTCAGTTTCATTTCGAATATGCAAAATGTGAAACCTTCATCAGACATCGGTCTAAACGTCCAGTTGCCTGTGTTTGAAATGGAATCTCTCCCAAGCTTGATTTAAAATGGAACCAGGGGATATGTTTACGAAAGAAACGTTGAAATAAGCAGGTAGGGCCAGCCTTGAAAATGACCACATTGGAGTCCTTTAACAGAGACAGTGTGAGTGTGTGTGTGTGTGTGTGTGTGAGACCTCACAGCAAGCCATCACTGACTGGCAGCCAGAGAAACCTTTGTTTGTTTGAGTGTGAAGAAATACCTGTGGCCAAGGGCCATCATAACAGAGAGAAATGTCCCCCTCTAAACCTGAGGGGCCGTCGAAGGCGGAAGGAGGACAACACAGCTTCGAGCAAACCTGATTTAGCTTGTAAACTGTTGGCATTCAACTCCATTGCGGCTGAGAGTAAAGGGGAGGGGGATTGGAGCTGAACGCATTGAGCTAAATGTAGTTAAATGTATTGCTAAAGCTTCAGGGGCCAATATACAGAAGGAGCTTGTTCCCCTCTCCTTTAATCCGTCCATTGCAAACCAGTAATGTGGGAGGGATTTGTGCCCGTTGCCTGTTCATATGTAGATGTTTGGCCCAACATTATAGGAATGTTGAGAGCATATATTTACTAGTAGCGCTAGCTGACAAACTATAACCAGGTGATTGTTTTCATCAAGAACATTACAACAAAAATGTGCGACTAGGGTTGTTAGTTCCCACTGTACAATTCCTCCTTCGTTTATTTTTATTTTTCATTAAATGGGACCACGAGAGGCGTGTGCACTCCGGATCAGGCCACCGCAGGCCACTCAATTCATAAATACTAAAGTGGGAAATAGAAAAGGCCTGAAGGGGCTTGGTGAGTTACAGCAGCTAGGGAAGGAAGGATACAGTAAAGCCCACCTTTCCGTCCTCCAGTGTGGGGCTATGTCAGCGCTCCAACGTGGTCCCTGTAGTCTCTGCTCTTCAATAGGGAGTCACATGAATGGAGACAACAGAGGTCCTTATCTGAAACTGAGGAGGAGCGCGGTGGTCCGAGTCCACGGAGGAGCAGGACATGAGTGTCCACATCACGAGACGGGGAACAACTTTATTAGCATGAACATACAGTATGAGGTCATTGTTTTCTGCCGGGTACTGTAGGTCTTTGCTCGTCTCTCATCGAACCAACGCAGGCTGACCTGGACCAGATAGACCGACGGGCTGGGCTCATTAAAACCTGACCTTCTGAGGAGAGAAGCCTCCGTGATGCATGTAACTTGTTGTTTAGAAGTTCATCTTTGGGATTATTGGCGCTGGCCTTTGACCTGTGCCGGCAGCCCAAACGTAGGCTCACATCCTCTAACTGTAATGACGTCCTACCCTCTTTCATCACCCCTTCCTAGTATCCCTCCATCATTCCCTCCCTCTTCCGTCCCTCCATCACCCCTTCCTAGTATCCCTCCATCATTCCCTCACTCTTCCATCCCTCCCGCCCACGTAAGTTAGTTTCATCCAAGGAAAGGGTCTGGATCGGAGAACCTCCAAGACAACATCACAAAAACCATCTAGCTGTTCTAATGTATCCTACAAACCGATGGGTGGGGCCAGAGCCAGAACACACATGGGTGAGGCAACATATCGAAAATGTGTAAGTGGCTTTCACAGTCTGATGTGTTAAAGAGGGTCCAATCACTGATGTTATTCTTTTGTTGCACACCCCTTATTTAGACACCACCTAAACATTTGCAATGGAAGGATTGTCAAATTGAAATATGTGGCAAACGATAGCGCAGTGGAAGAATTCACTTTGTTGTCAGCCAAAGAGTGGGCGGGGGTTAAGGATTTTATTGGGATCCCCATTAGCGATACCTCAATGCCAGAACAAAAAAACATAAAAACATGTCATTACACAAAATGTGAATATACAAGTACAAAGGCCCGTGGGTTGTACGTGTGCGGGGTGTGCTGCCCCCTTCCCAGACGGGGGGAGGAGATTGTAAACACTAACGCTGCCATTTCCAACTCAGGCAGGTCAATCTAAATATATCTGGGACTGATCCTGGCCCACAGTCAGGGGGGCTGATGGGGCATTTGGGGACAAGATGAGGAGGTATCCGGTGAACACGGCGCATGGCAGATATACTTGACCGCTTGGCACAGTGTGTGAAACCCTGCCCGCGTCTTAGCCAGCGTGAAGAAGGCGCAGTTAAGACCATGAATCATAAAACAAACACAAATTGTTTTATGATTCGTCCACGACAGTTTATGTTGAACAACTGATACCCAATCACTTCCTAATGAGTGTCTGATAAAAAATAAAGGACCTGCTAGTCTTGAGGTTCCAAACAAAATAAAATAAAATGTTTGTGTCACTTATGCAAATTACCATCTTACATCGTTGTGGGTAGAGGAAACACTCTGCAATCTACTTGAAACTTACCCCCAAAAATCAAGCAGCACAACCTCATGAAAAGCAATAACTAGAGCTCACTAAGAGTATCATATCTCCTATCAAATGATTGAGGACAAGGTGCCTAGTCATCCCACCCCTATCTGCCCACTGTCCAATCACATACACGGGTTTGTTCCTTTCTTTCTGACTGACAGTGGTCGGTTTCAACAACGGCCAGCTGTTTTGGAGCGCTGCCAGACCACATAGTGAAAGACAAATATGGCAGCGTGTGACCATATTCCCTGGGTGAAACCAGAGCAACCGCTAGCCCTGCCACTGGAGCTGACATTTCCAGATGCATTTCATAGAAGCGTCATGGCGAAAATAACTATATGCCAGGAGCAGCTCTATCTGTACCCACAAAGCTTGAATAAAACAGTTGGACTAAATGAAAAGCAAAGCAAGCACAGTTCAATTATTTGTATGACGAGCTTTGTAAAAGAGCAGAGCGAGACAGAAAGAGAGAGAGATTGCCCCCTTTCAACAGGCCCATGTGGGCTATTGGCCACAATGACTGGTAATGGCCCAAACCAGGGAAATAAATCCAGACCTTTAATGCCGCTCAACGTCACAAGAGGCTGAGCGCAGAGTGAGTATAAACAGTTGTTCAAGCCTTTAAACATCTGTTTAATATTTGATTGGCCCAGATTAATCGATAACTTAGAAGTACATGGAGACCGTAGCAGGGTTGCTTTTCACCAGTCGAACAGGCAGCTTTCACCAATGACTACACAACACTTCAAGACATTCATCTATGTCAACAACGTGAAATACGAAATAGACCGTGACTTAGTTCTAATTATCTCTATTCAGGAAATGTGCACTGTAGATTGGCTCGACACATTATTAGTTATTGAAGGGTAAGGTTGACCATGTTGGAGAGAAATTTGCAGGTCAAACTGAGTCAAGGGGCACAGACGTTATCATTGACCAATCAAACACACAACATGATATCAGCAACACTTCATCTAGAAGAAGTCCAGGCTTCATCTAATTAGGTTGATGTGCTCCAGGCTTTGTCTATTCAGGTTGAAGTGCACTAGGCTTCATCTATTCAGGTTGATGAGCTCCAGGCGTCATCTATTCAGGTTGATGTGCTCCAGGCTTCCGTCTATTCAGGTTGACGTGCACAAGGCTTCATCTATTCAGGTTGACGTGCACAAGGCTTCATCTATTCAGGTTGACGTGCACAATGCTTCATCTATTCAGGTTGATGTGCTCCAGGCTTCATCCACGGCCTCTTAAGCCATCTAAGATATTCTAGGGATCTTCATTCAGTGCTATTTTCTACTGTAACTTGGCTCCATTACTTTCCCGTCTTCAGTAAATCAAGCACAATCAATGCTAATTCATGTTGCTTACTGAGATCCTCAAATGTCAATCACGGGTTTAAAGTGAATGTGATCAGAATACGCTTCAGAGCGAAGAACCACAAGATCTTGCGAAACACACGTACATGCACACACAGCCAGGTGAAAGGAGGCCCTTCTATTTGTACTGAACACAGAACTTGCTATGTTTATTGCCAAGCAACCTCTACTCCCAAACCCACTTTGGCTGTGGTCCCAGGGCTCTGCTCATGTGAGTTTCTATACTAGAGTGAATTATTATATGCATACTTTAACTGAGTTAAATCTCTGTGAATTGTAAAATAAATGAAATACTTTAACATCAGTCATCACTTTAGGCACCATTTTATGCTTCTGTGATACAAAAAACTGAGACATTTTACTGGAAAGTGACTGGATCTGGAGGTTTCAGTCCTAAAGTACCCCGAAAACCTCGCTTTTAAGAAAGACCTCAATAAAAATCTGTACTCTTCAATTCATTTGAAAACATCTAGGATAGGATGTATCCTCGTGTCAAAAGCCATTTTCTGTCACGGATCACCTGTAAGCCCAGGAGTGGGGGATATATCCAGAGCCAAGCCGTGACTGATGCAGACTCTCCCACTCCGCTCCTTCGCTTCACTCCCGATGACACGCTTCACCCGGGGGGAGGAGACAAGCTAGCTACCACTCCCGCCCCTTCCTGTGTCCTCAGTGCAGGAAGGGAATCTGAGTGCATCCATCAGAGAGAAGAGGCTGTCTCTGAAAGAAGAGGCTGTCTGTGAGGGAAGAGGCTGTCTCTGAGGGAAGAGGCTGTCTGTGAGGGAAGAGGCTGTCTCTGAGGGAAGAGGCTGTCTGTGAGGGAAGAGGCTGTCTGTGAGGGAAGAGGCTGTCTCTGAGGGAAGAGGCTGTCTCTGAGGGAAGAGGCTGTCTCTGAGAGAAGAGGCTGTCTATGAGAGAAGAGGCTGTCTATGAGAGAAGAGGCTGTCTATGAGAGAAAAGGTGATCTATGAGAGAAGAGTCAGTCTATAACAGAAGAGGCTGTCTATAAGAGAAAAGGGCTGTCTATGAGAGGGGAGGCTGAATATGAGAGGGGGGCTGTCTATGAGAGAAGAGGCTGTCTATGAGAGAGGAGGCTGTCTATGAGAGAAGAGGCTGTCTATGAGAGAGGAGGCTGTCTATGATTGAGGAGGCTGTCTCTGAGAGAGGAGGCTGTCTCTGAGAGAAGAGGCTGTCTCTGAGAGAAGAGGCTGTCTCTGAGAGAAGAGGCTGTCTCTGAGAGAAGAGGCTGTCTCTGAGAGAAGAGGCTGTCTCTGGGAGAAGAGGCTGTCTCTGAGAGAAGAGGCTGTCTCTGAGAGAAGAGGCTGTCTCTGAGAGAAGAGGCTGTCTCTGAGAGAAGAGGCTGTCTCTGGGAGAAGAGGCTGTCTCTGAGAGAAGAGGCTGTCTCTGAGGGAAGAGGCTGTCTCTGAGATTCACATCACTGTCAGCAGAATAGGGCACAGCACTCAAGTCATTATACGAGATTAGCTCTCTAACTAAACCTTACCAGACAGCATTAATATAAAAAGGAAATTTGATATTGTGGAGAATTAAATGGCGGTTAGTGTTTTAATCAAGGTACTTTGAAATATTACAGCGGCATGCGTCAGTTGCTCATGACTGAAAGTCCCATGGGAGGTTGTGTGAAGGATTAGTTGCACCGGAACCAACAGTGAAACTAAATACATACAGGAATAACCGAGAAACTGTATCCTGAAAGTTCGATTAAAACGTATCACTTAGAGAATGTACCACACTTTAACTACCAACCTTTTGCTGTCTTCAGCCCTGACCATATATTTCCGGCACCTTTAAACATTGCCAAGCGGAGGAAAATAGAGGAGGGAGAGAGGGGTAGAGGAGAAAGGAGAGAGCGATGACTTTTTGATTATCTTTCTAAATGACACTTCAGTCCTCCACCCCGGCTGGGTAATTGTGATTACTGTGCTTCTATTCCGGGCCCAGCCAGCCAACCAGCCAGAACACAGAGCGGAACACAGAGCCAGTCTATGTCTAAAGTATATAAGCAAGGTTGTCCTTCAGAGAGGGATGCAGAGTTAGGAGAGGTGAGGATGGAAACCAAACAGGGCCCGGGTTCTCAAGATCTAAGTTCTAGGCATCTGGGATCAGTGAAAGAGCATGACAGCTACATTACGGAAACCAGAGGAGCATAGCATGAGGTGACCGGTCTGCTCCCCCCATTACTGCTATCAGAGCTCAAGAACACTGTAACGCCAGGTTAAGACCCCCCCCCCACGAGGGCTTGAGTGTTTTATGAGGTGTCAGAACGAGAGCACCGTTGCCATCATACATGCTGGCACGCGTCCAGAAATTCAGAAAAAACAAATAACGGCAGACTTGTAACAATTGGATCACTCGCAATGACTTTAATCAAGTTTCGTTAACACAAACCCAAGTCACAGACAGCAGATGACTGATTGAATTAAGGCAGGGTGAAATGAAGGGAATATCTGGCTCCTCTGTTCATTGTGGAGAACTAATGGATTCTTGGCACAGCTTTTACAATTTTTTTCCCCCTCTTTCTCCCCAATCTCCCTCCCGTTTGTCGATGAAGGTCGAAAACACTCCACAAGGCAGAGGGGAGAGTGAACTCGCAGAGCTTGAGTCAAAAGACGCCGTCATCCAGAGGAGGGGGGGGGGGGGTTGTACGGTGACAAATACAGCAGCAACACTAGTTGTTACAGTTTGAGAGAGGAACAGGCCCCACCATTTATCCCAGAGGTACACTGCCGTACTTACACTGACATATTTTCTTCAGCAAGGGTATGACTGTCCCAGTGGTTTGAGGCACCCGAGGCATTTTCTGACCAATCGCCGCAATATGTCCTGCCACCTCAACGGACCCACCAACATCTTAATTGGTGAAGTGTTTATTTTTAAGACTGGAAAGCTGTGGTAACCGTCACTGAGGAGCCTGGAGTGCTTGTAGAGGTCAAAAGAAATCCAACAGAAGAGAAGGAAATCATTATGAGGAACACCTCTCAGCTCACTGCCTGATTGTGCTGTTGTTTGGTCATTATGACAATCACCTCCTTTTTCTGCTCCCCTGCCTGATTAGGCTGTTGTTTGGTCATTATGACAATCACCTCCTTTATGCTCCCCCGCCTGATTAGGCTGTTGTTTGGTCATCACGACAGGACATAATGACAAGAGTTCAAATCAGAGAGCCATGGACTGGATTCCGTTCAGAAAAATGGGACCTCTGCCTTTAAGAGCTCACCATGGAAGATGAAAGGATACTGGAGGGAAACAAAACAAAAGCCAATATTTTAACAGGATGTGAAGTTGGGCTATGCGAGGTTTCCTAGAAAGGTAGAAAATTAAGGACAGAGCAAAGGGTAGTACATGTTCAGTCTGGAATTCCCCTGAAGCTGCACCTGCAGCAGCATCAAGGTGGATCATCCAGGGAGAGCTATCTGCACGGCAGAGAGAGAACTAAGCAGAATGATGACGAGCCCTCCGGTCTGCCTCGGTTGCCAGAATTCGTGTTTGGGATCCAGTGGCAGCTGAGTATATCAATGGGTGCAGGGATCACCGAGTAGCCCTTCACTACATGATCAAGTTTCAATGTAGCTCTGTTGTCTGATTGTGCGGAGGGTCGCTGGTTCAATCTCTGGCTGGGGCGACGAGAAGGCAAAAGTAATACTGTCAGATTGATTTAGCAGCAGTTTCCGCTCATGAGGTGTACCTGTACTAGCGGGAACAATTTGATTTCACGTGCCTTTTTTAACTGGAGTTCAGATTTGGTGGGGTGAACTTGGATTCCATCTGTTGTGAAACGCCACATAAGACACATTCAGGGCAATTTAAACCATTGATCTGACGGTAGTACAAATCTAGGAGTACTGGATTATCTGAGGAAGTCGGTTTCTACTCTAAATAGTTTGTCTCAATGCAGGACGTCGGTGTCTACTCTAGCTAATCTGGCTCAGAGCCACGCAGACAGTTGCCTGAGGAAACCATGACTAACCTAGTAGCCAGGCATCCATGCCGGCTCCCACAATGCCTCGCTCTCATCCACCGCAGCTATTTATAAGCCTGCGTGCCTCCTGCCAGGACACAGGCAGAGGGACATAAAAGAAATCATTTGATATCCACTTCAGTGTTAATTCATTTGCTCTAATGTAGTAATAGACAAGCAAGCGGCAACGATGCAAAGTGCTTGGGGCTCTCAGGAGCCAGAGCCAGGCTCCCGGCCCACGCTATATGATTCTCAATCAATAAAACAGGGGGAGAGAAAACCCAGACGCAGATGTCCAATCCCCATGTCAGTGCAGCATGTAACGGCAATGATCACTGTCTGTTTCGTGAGAGGATCATAAAACAAAAAATCAGGAGCTCGTTTGTCGAGTTGTCATTAGACACGGGCAAACAAATAAGAGCTGACGTATGGAAAAACCTAATTTGTTATATATTTCGAAATCAATGAAATACCCTTAATTAATACGAGCACCCTGTGCTCCTGAAATGCTATGGTACTATATTCGCAGTATGTAAACAAAGATAATGTCTGTCAACAAAGATAATGTAGGCTTGCCAGACTCTGAGTCTGACCCATAGTAATTATAAGGTGCTGCCCTCCCTAATGAGTTACTCATCCCATTTCCTCTCTTTTCTCTTTCCTACGCCATCTTTCACATTCTCTTTGTTTCTCCTTCACAATCTACCATTCTCTTCCTCTCTGTTTCTCCATCCCAATCTACTGTTCCCTATCTATCTCTCTCTCTCTCTCTCTCTCTCTCTCGGTTTCTCCTTCCCAATCTACCATTCCCTATCTCTCTCTGTTTCTCCATCCCAATCTACCATTCCCTCTCTCTCTGTTTCTCCTTCCCAATCTACCTTTCCCTACCTCTTTCTCGGTTTCTCCTTCCCAATCTACCTTTCCCTATCTCTTTCTCGGTTTCTCCTTCCCAATCTACCATTCCCTCTATCTGTTTCTCCTTCCCAATCTACCATTCCCTCTATCTGTTTCTCCTTCCCAATCTACCTTTCCCCATCTCTTTCTCGGTTTCTCCTTCCCAATCTA
>JACXGK010001554.1:36656-67642 GCA_016801125.1 Novumbra hubbsi | reverse complement strand
GGGGGGGGGGGGGGGGGGGTCTCATCTGACCCCAGTTGGTCTCTCACATAACTTTGGGCAAATTATATGTGCCTACAGATGGTACTTCTTTCTTGCCATCCTCCAATACCGGCCATTGTTATACAGGACTCTTGACATGATTGAACTACACCACACCCAGTCGAAAAACGTGTCCTTCCACGGGACTGTAGTCTCTCTGCGGTTTCTCTAACAAGTCTTCTTCTTGCTTACGTTTTTTTGTTATTAGGGACATCCTTCTCTTTGCAGTGCCTTGGTGGTGATGTCACTTTAACGTCCTGACCCTACTAAGGTTTTCCTAGAGACTGTGCATCAATTTCTTGTTGTGTCTGCCCTTTGGGGGTTTAAGCAAAGTATCTGTATAAGTAGTGTGATGAACAACTGCAAATGTAAAAGCGGTTTTATAAACTTGACCGATTAAATTAATGACTGCAGCCAAACACTTCCTGTAGTTATTGATCAGTCTCTTTCAGTGCCATGGAGAAAGTTTGGAACAAGACTATCTACTTTAACTCAGTGACATTTGTGGGTTCTCAGTGTCTTTGCACCACATCTCAATGAGGTGCATTTCTAAAAAAGCACACCCAAAGCATGACACTACCACCATAATGTTGGACTGCTGGGATATACTACTGTTATATTCATGTAGAATATAGTTTCATTTTTTTATTTGGCAGACATAACCCAGAGCCTTGTTGTAACCCTTGCCATACTTTTATAGATCAACAGCTGTTTCCAGAGGTGTTCAGGATTTTCTAATGACAAACTTTAATATGATCAAAGTTAATTCGATTTATATTATATTGCTATTTTTCACAAACTTTGCTTTTGTGACCAGGAAAGTGATATTTTGAAACGTACCTATATCCAATGAAAAAAAAGGCAAATGTGTTACAAAAACAACAACTTATGAATCCGCCTTGGAGACCAATCAGAAACGCCACCATTCTGAAGTCGCCGAAGACATCCCAGCCATACTCATCACACTTCAAGGCACCCAGCAAAGTCTTGATGCTGTTGTAATACACTGAGGTGCACCGAGGAACCCAGGGGAAGAGATGGGTACTTGTTACCATTATGAAGCAGCACAGCTTTGAGGCTCCTGGATGAGCTGTCAATAACGACAGGCCACTCACTAGAGGTGATTCCGATTGCCTTGAGCAGACTGGTCACATTGCTGCAGAAGCAGTGTGAAGAAGCTGGAAAAAGGTTGGTGACGCTTCCTCTGATCTGCAACTTGCACACTTTCATCCAACAAGTTCCAATGCTTGAGCCAAGTCATCAAAATCTCGGCATTGGTCTTGGTGAAACCAAGATCTCTAATCAAGTTGTTTAGGTCTTTTTGGTTAGGGTAGTATAGGTCTCTCCTCTGCTGGAACTAAATTAAACTGGTGGGCCACTACAAGTTATATTACTAGAAAGTTCTGGAACGTTTCCAAAAGTTACTTAGAACTGAATCGATCTGGAATGATCTAGAAAATAGGTACATTTAAAAAAATCACTGTCTTGGTCACAAAAGCAAAGTTTGGGAAGAATAATTGCAATTTTTAATAACACTTACTATCCAACAAAAAAATTGTTAACACAGGATAATAATTTGTTCTCAGACTCTATATGTTATTTAAACCCACAAAAATATATTTGTGGAAAATTGCACTGCAATTGACTTTTTGTGAATAAAGTATTGCAAATAAACTTCAGTATATTATTTGTTAAATTAGGTTGTAGTCATCCATCAGTAACGCTGAAATAATGACCATAGATCAATATGTACAAAAAGAAAAAATACAAGCATTATGGACCACCCAGCAAAACAGGATATCAAGAAAACAGAGCTGTGCTTACTAGTATCTGGGATAGGTCTGCATGTGCTATGGTCAAACGCCTCTGGCAGTCTGGAATCATCATCTTGGACTCCTGTAGCACCTCCAACTGAAACACAACAAAGTCACAAGCATCATTCCCATCATCTAGACCATTTATAAATGCGTGTTCAATGGGTCCTCCAAGCATTTTTCAAGGTTTAGAAACACTAGTTCAGTTTGCCGCTATAGCGGCAATGTGCACCTCCTCGGTCTAGTATCCCATATACGCTGTGCTATGGTTGAAATCCCTAAACAAGCTATCTGCCTGCGTGACATTTTTTATTGAGTTACTGTTCAGGCAGCAGCAGGGGTCTTGCCGTGCTCTGCCATTGGAATACCTGCGCAAGTAGAGAAGAGCGGAGAAGAGGATGGACAGCTGGTACCACACAGAGGCCAGGTAGAACCTCTGTAATCATGGGTAGATAAGCATTATCACACCTAAGCCAGGTAGATCCAGGGCGTCTCCTTCTAACAAGACCCATAAGCACCAACATGCTTCTCCATAAAAGCACATCAGATATGGCGTAGGAGTCTACATGCATAAGTGATTAAAGATCTCCGAGTTTTCTTAATGATTTCCACATTTTAGGGTTCCACTAGAGTACACTACCAGTCAATCAGGACTGGGCATTTAAAGGGACAATGTGTATAATCAAGGCTCACCCATTCTTTACAACATTTTAAACAATGACACCACTTGCACAGACTGAGAATTTCAAGGGCCAGATTAAAGAATGTTTAATGCAACTGAATACAAACATTATTATCATTATTCTGCAAGTAGACGCATACAATCTCCCAAAACCATGCAACCAAATGGGTCATCTGATGAGGCCACACAAAGCCTGGCTGGCTCACTTTAGTTTAAGATGAAATACATGATCCAAGGCACAAAGCAAAACCATCCAAATGAAGGTGTGCAAAAAGGAAGAACAAAGGTCCTAGAACGGCCCAGATAAGAGTTTGTACCTTAATCCAATAGAAAATCTCAGGAGTTACCTACAGGGCTGTGGACAGGAGATCCCCATATAATTAGTGTAAACAAGTATAACCTCATCTGTAAAACTGAAATCCAGGACTGCTTTGTTGATAAACCTATCCAAACCGAGTTGTGTGCAAGGCATTGACCGCTTTAAATATTGCTAAGAAATCATCCATTTGTTTTTCAATTAGAAATTGACGGTAAAAAGATTTGTCATGACTTGATTTCAGCCTTTAGCCAAAGCTGCATTTTGGATTTAAAATGTGTGTCAACAGTAGATATCCACGGTAAATAAAAGCTGAGAATCTAGACTTTCACCTCTTAAAACATTTGTACTTTCAGAAGATGCAGTGTGATTTAGTTAGATTGGACAAACAAATGAATGTGATTTAGTTTGAAGCAACATACTAACTTTTATAATGCATAAACAACACCAACTTAATATTCTGAATTAACATTTTTGCTGATGGAGCTGGGCATCTCTGAAATAGATGTCTGAGCCGCATGTGTAAATGACTAGTCTATGTTGGGTATGTGTAGAGGGACAATATATACTATTATCAGGGATACTGTTCTGTCATTTCGGTAAAGTAAATTAACATTTGCAACGTTATTTAAGCAGCAGTCTCTGCATCATTCTGTTATCATGGCAAGCATGGTCATCACGTATAGAGAGGTATTACTGTGCCTCAGGTAAGTAGTAACAGGATGATCAGGCACAAAGAGATATTAACAAGCAGAGTCAGCACCTGATAACCAGACAAAACCAAGCCTCTGTACGGGCAGAGCCCGGCCTCCGTACGGGCAGAGCCCAGCCTCTTGAACAGGAAAAGAGAACAGGGAAATCCCTGACAGGCTGACTGGCACCCCAAACAGAACAGAGGACTCTGAAAACACATAAGAGTCAAACACCTCACTCATAATACACAGCGGAAAACCTCCAGGGGGTAGGTGGAGACAGGCGTGGTAAAGTGAGAGTGGAGGTCATGGCGCCCCCTCTCAACACCAGTCCGACTGAATGATCCTATCAGCACGCTGCAGGATAAAGACAACACTTACGGGGCCTACTAATTCCATTACAATAAAACCCTAATCCACCCATCATCCATCTAGCCCATCTTCAAACATGATCCATCTGTCTTCCCCCTCCGAGGCCCAACACCAACCTAAACCTGGTGATGGTGGGCTCAGGGAAAAAGTAGTGCACTAAATAGGAAGGCAGTGGTTTTCAAAAGTATTCACCCCTTTTGACTTCTCCATGTTTTACGGTAATAAAACAAATTCTAAATGGATTTAAAATCAGGAGATGTGCCCCTGGTTAACAGGAAAAAATAAGTCTAGAACATCCAAGTAAAAATATTTCATAAATACAAGAAAAATTGAAAACCGCATGAGCGTCTGGAATAAGGTTCCAATCAGTAGTGGGATATAACAACAATTCCAAGGCACTGAAGTGGAAAGACTATGGCCCAAAAACAGTATCCGAGCACAAAGGCCACTAAGAGGCCTACTGCAATTCTATAGGAGTTACAGTCCTCCATGGTTGAGCTTGGGGACACTGGGCAGAACAGCCATAGCTGGGTGCATCACTAAGTGGCCTATGTGGGATGGGAATGTGGAATTATTGGAACCAAAAACGTATATCTCATTTTACCCAGTTTGCCCAAAGTTATGTGGGAGACAAAGTTGAAGATCAGATGAAACCAAGCTTTTTGGTCAGAAGATCAATGTCCTGGAGTGGCCCAGTCAAAGCTTGGACCTCCATCCAATAGAGAGTAAGTGGAAGGAGATGAAAACTATTGCATCCAAAGGTCACCTTTTAAATTGACAAAGCTTGATTTAGCAAAATAACTGCTGATTTAATCAATTTTAAGTTGTAACAATGACACCTGGAAAACTCATTCGGGGGTGAATACTTTTAAGGACCACAGTAGAACATTCTAACCTCATGGTGACCAAACGGACCAACACAAACATTTGTCAGGGAGAGGACAGATTTGTAAAGGGTCTTTCAGTGATCTACGATTCCGATGGCCTAGCTTATGTGCATACTACATAAGTACTAGTTGTCAATTGGGCATGAAAGCACTGCAAATGATTGTAGTGTTATCCTTAGAATAGCAGAGATGAAATCAAAAGGTGGTGAGGAAGCACACACAAAGGACACAAGTCACCCTTTGTCTTTATCGTCCAACACTCATCTCTCTCTCCATCTACACTTAGCAGGTCAATTATGGAGAAAGAGTGAGTGAAAGAGAGGGAGGAAGAAGAGGATATGGGCCAGCGATCTCCAAGCAGCTGTAAATTACCAGCATGTGTCAGTAATTACCAAACTCCTCCAAAGTTACATAATGTCATTAAATCAGCAAATGACTAAATCACTAACGACCCCCCCCCCTCCCACACACACGCCTAATTCTTCATAATGATACCAGGCTGACCTCATTATGGTGAATGTACAGCTAATGGCATCACCTGCTTTCTTTACTGTATTTTCATTCTCTCACATTAGGAAACAAGCCTCCACATTTAGCTACAAAGGAAAGAATATTGGGACTACAAGTAATTCGAACAACCAATATAATGTTACTAAAAACACATAATCCAATTGAGATATTGTTATAATTTATTATAATCAGCCTGACATTTATTGATGGGTAATAAAACCTTGAAAATCACTCTACAATGTAGTGTTGATAAATTTGGAAAGCAACGCGAGTTTGATGAAATTCTTAAGGAGACACACAGATTATTTTCAAAATGAACGGTTGTGGCTCAGACATCTCAAACAACCAAGCTTGGAATGTGGCTCATCCAGGCTGCATCCAAGATCAAAACAACCAGTTTTATAATGCGTTTTTAATATGATACATGGCAAATGTGTTGTTTTGATTCATGTTAGGGCCGTAGCAATTGCTTTGACGTGTATGGATCCTAATAAAATATCAATAAACAAACTAAATCCACCTTTGTATAAACCTACCTGTTTCTTGATGACATATTTGGCCTCGGAGTCAGCCTCTTCGTTGAAGGCCTCTGCTTTCAGTCGTTCAATCTTCTCTTCCTGCTGCTTTGTCTCCTTGACGTACATAACCTTCTCCTTAATCAGCCTGAAAAGACAATAACCGCAGAGGAACACAACAATTCAGGAACAAAAACTGCTAAACACGTAATGGTTAGGAAATCGCAACTGCAAATTCATGTAGTCATTAATCCATGCAGTCAATAACTCCTCGTCATTCTTTTTTACAATCTTGAGATTTTAGGTTGCAGCGGATATAAAAAGAAATGTAAAGGTTTAAATTGCGAGGAATTATAAACTTTATAGACCTTTTCCACTATGAAATATACAGTAACCAAACAAATTGATTATTTCTCCCCCCCAAAAAGAATGACATGAAAAACGAGCAATGCAATAGTCGCATAGATGTTCACACCCCACTACTAATACTAGTCTGTTTGGTCTCCATCAACTTGGCACATGGATTTTACAATATTACCCTACTCATCTTTGTAGGAGAGGTTAAGCTCAGTCAGATTGCAAGGGGCTCCCCAGCACACAGCAGTCTTTATGTCAGTCCACAGATTTTCTGTAGGACTGAGGTTTGGACTTAAACTGGGCAATTCCAGGGGATTGATTTTCATTTTTGCAAACCCTTCATTGTTTGGTGTGGAGTCAGATCGTTGTCGTATTGAAAATAAACATTCTTCCGTAACAATGTTTTTTAACCAAAACATCTTGATAATTAGAGCTATTCATTGTTCCCTCCATCCTGACCAAAGCCGCTGTCCCCCATTGACGAGAAGCAGCCCCATATCAGAACACTGCAGCCACCACGCTTGAATATAATGTCCTTTGGGTGTTGAGCCGTGTGTTTCATTTGAGCCAAATATACAACATCCATCAAACGTTTGGACAAACACCCATTCCCTTGAATAGGTAAGTGTATAAGAATGTTGACTGTTACAGCATATATTTTGGAATAAGCTTAAAAGGTCTCATTTGACCATGACACATTTTCCTATATGGCTTTGGAACATTTCCATTGCTATGGTTGTAGTGAGGGATATCCAGGTGGTACCTTCCTGTCCCAACGCCTTAATTATGGTCTTCGCATTGTTATTTGATATATGTAATGCCTTTGAATTGCTTTGAATATACCCCTCCTTATCTAAGCTTTTCAAAAAATAAATTGTGTGCAAGCTAGAAGCGTTCACGGAAATCATTCAGGAACAGCTGATTTTATTTAGGGGCAAACCAGAATCACTTCAATTGATGCCAGGTGAAATGACCCACATGCTTTGGAAAGTGATCGTCTTGATCTGAACAGTCACCATCCCCGGCGTGAGCACACTTGTGCAACAAAGTCCTTGACAGTATTTGTTTGGTTAATACAATATAAATATAAAACATTTGCTTAACATAAATATTGTAGGTTACAAGATCACACTAAAAGGTGAGGAAAAAAAGGCAGACAGGATTTGTATTGATTTCAGAGTTTATGTAAACAAAAATGTAACTTTTAATAAGGGTGTGTAAACTTTTGATAAGCACTGTGACACTGTGCAAAAAGTAAAGAGTAGTTGTCATTTGGTTTTACCAATTCATACATTTGCAGATGTGAATAGTGTGGATATAATAGAACCGTGCCATCAGTGTTGGTTAGCTGTGGGTCTACCATGCCTTCCTCCCCAGCCTGATCACTGCCTCTTATCTGACTCAGTCCCCATTTAACTGTCTAGCAGGACACACAAACACACACACACCTCTCTACTGGCCCTTTCTAGGATTAATTGATCATCAATTTAGTCCCTAATTTGGACCAAGTCAGGTGGTAAATGGACCACTTTTCCTTGATTGTTAGTGAAAATGGGCTCAAGTACATTGATAAATTTTGATTATTTATCAATTACGGGCCAAATGAAACTAAATCTATTAAATAAATTCCGACCCTGATTGGCATAATGGAGTTTGAAAATATTGCTATTGATAATGATTTCCGACTAATAGTCTTTTTCCGGCTGCGGCTTTGCTTGTCGGAATGACAACGTGGAATTCATTTTTCATGAAATCAGTTGCGTACGTTCATTCGTGAGCGTGAGTGAGTGATCCTTCATTAATCAGGAACATTACCCAGAAACACCCTTCCCTTAGTGTTGCCGCGGCTCCGTGCTTAGCGGAGATAGCTAACGGCACTCTGTCATATTTTACGTCAATTACCGTTCATTTTAATACATTTCCATCAAGACACTGTTTAAACGTGCAGCATATGCAACGAACGGCAGAGGAGCCCGGCACTCCTCTGGCGCTCAGGCTTTACACCGAATGAAGGATGTCACCTCAGAGGTTATTCAGAGGGAAAGAACCCAGCAAAGAGTGGAAGGGGAGGAAATGGGGATGGAAATAATTTGAATAAAACTGAAGGACAGTCTAATAACAAAATGTGTCTACCCTCACATCCCCCCCCCTCCTCTCTCTTATTCGGTCCCAATGTTAATGTATTATTTATCTCAGGCTGCTTCTTAGAACACCAGCAGTGTGTGTGTGTGTGTGGGTGTGTAAGAGAGAAGAGGGAGAATGAGGGGTGGGGTCGTGGTTGGTTTTAAATAGACCTGCCACCCTGGACTTAATGGAAAAGGCATCTCTCTGGAAAATAAGGAAAAAAAGGGAATTAGAGATCCGACACGAACACATTCGGTCATCTCCTCCTCCAGCAGCAGCAGCACTGTATTTTTGAGCCCCAGTCTAGCCCTGTGCCAAGGCTCCAATGACAAAGCCAAATTACTGTTGTCATTTTATTAAGGGCATCCACATCACTACGGCAGAGAGGAGGCACTGACAGGAATGTACAACGCCACAAAGCCACTGGAACAGGCCATACTGAGAGAGATCAGACATGGAGCTGCTACAAGGCTTTTAATAACATGTGAGAAATGAGCCATCTGACTGAAAAGAACCTGCAGATTATAGCCTCAATTTACGGATTAGAGGTTATGTGAACGTTTCATCTTAAATGTTAAACATTTAACAAATGTGTACAGAAGAGGACCCACTGAATAGAGAAAATAAACAATGGGCACACTTGTTTTTTTCCCCCCACCAAGGCACTGTCGTGGCCCAAGTCTCACCTCTTTAGGATTTATGTTTCGGAACGTAAGATGACTGGGCCTTGCTTTAAACCAAAGCCATCTGGTGCTGCACGACTGTGGGCAAAATACAAGATGCCCAATAGTTTATTGGTGCTAAAAAAAAAATAATGCGCAACTTTATAAAAGGTTAAAAATGTATCACTTCAAAATGTAACTCATGCCATGAAGACAAACTAAAACAAACTTTTTTTAATAGCAGTCGTGTTTTATATTATAAGTCTGAATCTTCTTCATCCTCAGCCATCATAGTTTCTTTCAAGGTGCTCATACATCACTGTCATGCTCCCGTGCTACACAAGTTCAGCTTTTGGCATTTTTCAGCTAACTTCTTTGAAGTCTTCCATATAAATTGCAAAATACTTGGGTCGCACATGACTATCCACTAGTGTAGACTCAACCTCCAACAACTTTCAATGTAGTATTCTTTTTCCTGTCGTATCCCAAGAAGGCCAAAGTAATCAAAAATATTTTTTGTGCTAATTACATTGTATTATGGATGTTACTAATTACCTAGCAGTTAGCCCCGGTCAGCAGATTGAATACAGCGGTTAACTACCTGGCTTGATTTGGCCCAACATATACAGGGTAACTTGGCCTGTAGCATCAGTACAAACGTCCTTGAAACATATAATTTCTGTAAAATCTTGGAAAGTGCCATTTCTGAGTATCTTGGGCATCACCAAACCACCGTCAGCACCATGTTGTCAAAATATGGATAAAGTTAGGCATCTCCTCATGAGTGGCCATAGAACTGGACAACAGGGTGGAAGCTTTTGTGAAATAAAAACAATAGTTTATGGTCAGTTGGACAGTGAGGAAGGAATGCTGAATCAGAGAAAACAGTCAAACTCTTAACTAAAATGCTGATTGCCTTGTCAACAAAAAACATGTTAAAAATGAATGAGTTGCATAAAATCTGGTGCATAGCATCAAATGCCTGCATTTAGGCCTGTGTTTCAAATTGCAGTGATTTTGAACAGAAGTAGTTAACTATATACATTCACATGAAAGCGTAGCTACATAAGCATACATGAATGGCCTCTAATAACTGTATTACTTTTGTAAAAAGAAACGTGTATGGGTGGTTGAATTGTTAGAGGAATGCCCAATCAGGAAAAACAGGGAACTCAGCAGTAGCCAGGGCATACTTTTGTTAAACGAATTGCTTTGTCAATAACACAAACAATGTCCCAGACGAAAATGAGCTTGCAAGAAATCAGCTGCAGTGCATCAAATGCTTGCATCAAGGCCTATGTTTACAACTGCAGTCAGTGAACATTTGGCCTATTAACTATTCACATAAGACATAGTTACATAACCAGATATAATAATTGATTCTAATAACTAGATTTCTTGCAGCGGTGACAGAAATGACAAACTGGTCACACTATAAAAGATCAAAAGACACCGTTTATGGCGCACCTGCCGAGGAGAATATAACGCACGTTGGGTGCTACCAGCTAACCGTTAGCACGCAAGGAGGACGACTTAGCAACTAACGTTACTGCGCACGTGACGCACTTGTTTTAAATGCTTTAAAATACTAAACAAAATTGGAAAATGCAACAAAACAACATTATAATTTGGATCCCTATAGTAGTTTATAATGTAAAGTTGTTGTTTATTTTAAAAGACCTATTTTTTATATCAGTTGCCTCCTTCAAAAGCACCGGTGTCTCGCTCAATCTATTCCGGTGAAGTAGTCTCAACCAACCCTCTGACTTCGGTCTCGAGCCGTAGAAATGAGCGGCCCTGTGGGTGTAGCATGTTAGCCAGATAGCAACCTAGCAAGCTAGCCTCCCCTTTTTAAGGTTTTATGTATAAAAAATATCACCTACCGCTTAACAACGCCGGTCTTGATTTTAATCTGTCGTATTCTTGGATCTGCCATGTTAACTGGTATCCTTTAAAGACACAACAGATACACGTTTACTGAAATCCTGTCGCTATCCAACGAAGCAAAAAATATAACCAGCAGGACAGAGGGCTGTAATGTAAATGGACATGCGCAGTATGTGACACCAGAGGAGAGCAGGTCTGGGGTCCCCATCGTAAACAGCCTGTAAGTACCGGTAAGCACTTACTTTCCACGCATTTCCTCGGGGGAATCCCCTCCGAAACCGGATTCATATTTTATTGCCACCTGAAGTGCCGGTCCAACAAAAGTTGCCCCCTTCCTATATTTTAGCTTGAGGGTACAATTTTGCTCTCATGCAGTGTGGATAATACCGAAGATTTCAACTGTCACATGCCACTGGCCTAGAAGTGTCCAAATGCATAGCTAGTCAATACACTCCACAAAGAGTTAGCTAACGCCAATCGTCACTTTCACTTGCTTGGGCATGTGCATTTGCGATTACACTCGGATGTGATTATTTAAGAGCTGATGATGTATGCGCTGCAATTCGAGTCCAGTCCAGATCAACCGAACTGCAGTAAAGAGCCGAATGACTGATTTAAAAAATCTCCTTGCGTCAAAACAAGTCTTTTTGTAGATAGATCGTTCAGTCACAACATACCCATGATACATTGCAGTTTTATGGAAGCTTCGTTGCAGAACACTGCCACTGATTGTTCATTAATACATTTTTCCTGACTGAAGCCAAACGAGCTATGTCTTGGTGGTGTCTAAATTACAAAATGCATCAAGTCAATCAGTGTGACTTGAGAGGATCAATTGTAGATTTGTTCAATTGAAAAACGAGAAATTCAAGTAACTGATTTGACATCAGTGAAATCTGTCTAATTGTTTTTATTTAGCAATGCAATTTACAAAATGTTTATAGAAAAATGCCTTCAATATATATTTTGTACTATCGCGACTGGATATCTGAGTTTATACCTACCTTTTGTTGTATTGCCGCTACCCTGAGCGATATCGAAACCTCACAAAACGTTTCATTTGATTACTTATTATTATTGTTATTATTTTTATTATTTAAAATAGTTTGGTAATATTGGGTAAAAACAAATACGAACAATTAAATGTATCCAATTAGTTTGTTGTGTCACAAGTTCACAACTTTATGTTGACTTGCACGGCTGCCCAAACTTAATGCTCCGCCAATCGCAGCGACGCGCAAACTGACATTGGTTCTTTCTTTGAGTGGAGTCCAAGTCATGCCTCTAACCCGACTTGTAGAGAGGAAAATGACCTCACCTTTCAGATTGGTGGGGGCAAATGAGAGATTCCGTCTGATTGGTCCCATAAACTGATGGGTTGGGCCAGAGCCAGAATTCTTGTGGATAAAGCAGTATTTTGATGCACGGTCGACACATCAAGTAATTTCCTTCATAAAATCCTATACAGATAGTATGAATGGAAATACTCTTATATTATACGCTGCAATCCGGGTCGACTCATTAGAAACATCTGGGGCTCAATTCACCTAAACCGAATAGCAGGATTTAAGCAGTTGATGTATTTTATCCAACAGTCAAATTAACCCACCCACTAGGCTTGAATACTGGGTAAAAACATAACGCCCTCACAGGTGACGTTTAATTTTCATATACTGGAGTGAATATGAATCTTGAAAATGAAGGAACATCTTTAACATTGCTCTAATGGGTGTAAATTAATCCCAGCCTTGAACCCAAATCCAAAATGCTGGTGTAGAGACCGAAGCTCTTCTCTCCCAACACATGAGAGGGTATGTGTATTGTAAATTATTCTAAAACGTAATTACCCTATGCTACATACACTCAAGATTCGATTTCCTATTCCCCATGTTCTTAGTATAAGAAAGCGTGGCATACATCAGCCGCTGAATGTTAAGTCAAGACCCCATATATTTGTCTGCACAGCTAGTTGGAGCATAAACAAATGGTTTCGTGTCTTCCAAAGACAGCCGATTCGATTCTATTTGAATCTCTGCGTCCTCGTCTGGTATTGATTTGTGATATATATGAAAAATTATTTAATTTCATAGCATTCTTCAAGGTCCCCTTGACTTGTTTTGCAAATACAAGCAAGTCAGCAAATCTTTTATTATAGCCTACTTGTCGCAATGGTGCGTTTGCCACATAGGCCACACATTTAAAAACTTCTATGAAATTGCATGGATGCATTGTTTATATTTTACATACAACTTGCAAAAGTCCAAGTTATTTAGTTTATTTTTTATAATAAATAATTGCATGAATACATCGCAATGTTGGTATATTTTGCACTTTTTATTCTTGTTTAACAGTTTCAGGGGTCACTCAAATAATTGATTGTTGTCTAAGTGATACCGATATCATTCAATGCATACTAGTACATCTAGGCTCAGGACAAGAATCTTAAAAATTGTACACGGTTACTATAAAACAATAATATAGTTATTATAATAGTAAGGCTACAGGGTTGGCTAATGACAACAAAAAGGCAGAAAGAATATTATACAAACCCAAAAGTCATAAAAACAATCGCTATAGTCTTAACAGGATAATAAATATTACAGACATTAAGCCAACAGTCCTAATAGTCACAATAATTGTAAATCTAATATAATCAAACCATACTGGTAAAATTAGATGAGTTCTTTACTTCATAGAAAATTGTAATAAAAGACTGAATCCTAATCATGTTGTCTTTTGCCGGTTGGTAAGGTTTACATATGAGGAGGAAGCGAAAGAAAGGGTAAAATAATGAATTGCTGATAAAGACTTAGAAGGAAATTTCACTTTCCTTAAATAAACAAAATTTGTCGTGATTAACTTATGTTCCAGCGATCTAAAGAGGATAAAGCGAAAGAAAAACGTATTATCTCTGTTCCTGTAACGACTTAGTGATGTAAGATATCAGATTTGTCATGCGGTAACCCGATTCACTATATCTAAAAGTTACTTTAGAGAGTCAGAGACATTAACTTGTAAATAGGATACGTGTTTGCTTTCTTTTGCAATATAAAATCAACGATCGATTAGCCCGACCCTAGAAGGCTATTCCGGGTCGTTGGGGAGGGAGGGTGGGCTGTTAGCCCTTTCCCTCTATACCTCCATGACCGTTGATTATTGGTATTTTCCGAGTTTTCCAAACTAATAAGTGGCACTATCAAGCATTTGGAAGCGCTGGGAGACTGCAGACGGGGTGCTAGACTTAATTGATATTGAGCGAGACGCTGGTAGGCGCGGACGGGGGCCACTGCTGGGTAATTTGCAGTTTAATCAGCGTTTGTAATGAGAGCGGCTGATTAGCACGGGGTGGAAATAAAAGAGAGTTACAAGGAACGTCTGTCAGAGTCCGGTGATAATTCAGGACTAATTGTAATGATTAGAGAAAACTGGATGACTTTGGAGTTTTCTAATGTGCCTGTGTTGTGTTGTGTCTCTGTGTGTATTTGTCTGTGTGTGTTTGTATGTAGCCATCGTGATTTAAGTGAAGTAAAGTATAAAAACCTAGGCCTTCTTACATGCATTAGATTCCCCTACTGTTGACATGAAAATCAAAACATTTACCTCCACAAACCTCTGAAGTAATTCTTAATGCTGCTGGCATTAGACAAGAATTGATCTTGAAATCAGCTGAAATGTTCATCATAAACAATCCTCTGAAGTTATGAAACAGAAGAGCGTAGCCATGGCCTATTTGTGTTTTGGCAACGCATTTCAGAACCATGGACAGCGGTTTAGCAAAAGGTGTAGCCAATATCGTCACAACACAGCAACTAAAATGTATTTAGAGGCTCTACTGTATGCATGAGTGCGTTTGTGTGTTTGGAAAAGCCCTTGGCCAAATTTGCTTGGTCAGCTCACCACTACGCAGATGATGGCAGGGAGAAACATTTGAGTTTTTCAGCATTTCTACACATTTTCCATGGGGTGTAAAGGAAAAGTTCGACGTTTTAAAACACGTTTTTTGTGATTAAACACTTTTTTCAATTCTTCCCCCATTGCCTTCATGAACTAATGCTGGTAGCTATCTAGCTATCTTCAGAGGGATGCAATAACTAAAAGTGCTTTGCATTTAGCAGAAACTATTATCCAGAGCGATTTCCAGTTGGTGCATAGATCTGAAGATAGCTAGCAGGGACAACTCATACTCGCTTTGCATACTTGAAATATTATCTCCACTAACGTAAATCCTTCATTTTCCATGTGGACAACTTAATACAAATGTGTCATTGTTTAAAATTCGTTCTAAAGATTTTCGACGCAGGATTTTACAGTGTCTCTTTAACAACGTAATTCATATATAATTAAACAATTTTACCGTACAAAGACATCCTTAAAGACGCTAGACACTGCTCGAGGGAACGACTGGGCGAGGTCCGGGTCGCAAAATTTGCGCAAAATGTAAAAAAGAAACCAAAACAAAAGGAATTGTTGGCATGGTAATTGAGTCACTGTCGATGACGGACATAAGAGCAAAACTATTGATCCATAACCAAAATATCAAAATTGCATCTTGTGTTTCGTAATGTTTATTCTCAACAGTAATTTGAGACCTAACAATTTATTTAAAAATCAAGTCTGCGGGACCATTGAATTGAGGGGCCTTAGGCGACTTCTTGTGTGACCTCTGGAGCGGGCCAGCAGGGTGACCTTGTTTGCTGGTGTGTGGAGCATGTACTTGGTAAAAAAGAATGAGACAGAATCACAGATATCTGATTATTAAACAAAGCAGCTAATTTATCTGACAAAATCAGCGATGGAGTCTGCCGGTGACTGAGGCTTCCTTAAGACGTGCCTTGGTTACCTCAGGAATAGTAAATGTGAAATTAGTGAGGATGTGTGTATGAACATGGACAGCCAATTAGCGGGAGAAAGAGAAACAGAGGGAGAGAGTCAGAGAGAAGTGGAAAAGCAAATCAGCAAGGCCTATAGGCCCATGCTCAAGCACATTTCGCATCTGCACGTGGTGCCGCGAGGACACTTGCACCTGCTGTTGTTAATCTCTCTTCCTCTCTATCTCCTTCCCTCTCGTCCCTTTCTAGCCTATACTGTTCTGCTTGTCTCCCTCTCATTCCATCTCAATTCACTTTAGAACAAAGCAACAGTAAATATGTAATCCCCCACGAATGATGTCCCGCCACCAAGGCCAATAGAAGTAATTTCGTAAATGCCAGATCGCTATAAGATGCATCATACCCCCAGGTTTAGCCAAAATTGGACCAGTGTTGTCTTAGTTACTACGGAGGTGACACAAGTACCTGAGGATGTATTGCACATTTCAAACAGATCAATATGAATATGCGGTCGATATAAATGTTCTTGCAGTACACTTCTGACATTGTTTGCTTTATGTGTGCCAAATGTAATTACGACATGAACACTTCTGACAGGTTTATAAACGACCGTGTGAATGTTTATCATGTGAATGTTTATTGGTCAAAACGAGGTACTAATTTGAAAGAATATTGCATGGAGAGAACCATAGATGCTGCTTGATCAAGTGTAATCTAGATCGACCATTTGCTACCAAATAGAGAAAAACTATATTTCCAAATAGTTAAAATCCATCATGGCGACTTCATGGGTCCCTTAAATGGATATTTCTCAACCAGAAACAAACATCCTGAATCTTCTATCAATATTTTGATAGGCTATGATCTAATTTGTATGGTCATGACACATTGCACGTAAAAATAGTATACTTCCTTCCTGAACAACAATGAAGTAAAGCAATGTGAACTTTTTCGTAATTCTCCTTGCTTTAGTTTTGCAAGCATGTATTTGCACATGCAAAGAATGTAACTACTTTTCCAGGGCTTTTGGGTGAGCTTTGAGTGGTAATTAAGTTCGACATTGTAAATAGCGTTGCAGTAAACTATACGGTTTGCAGTAAACACTCAATAGATTTCTTCAACCGAATAATTATGGTGGTAGCTGACCTATTGTAGCTATGAAATGCAGCTCCGTGATATTTTGCAACAGGTTTTAGGCAAATGTGTTTAAAGAAAATGGACATACGATAGGCTCTAAGATTACAACATCTTGACCTTGACTTGTTTTTGACGTCACAATTTGCCCAATTCGTTTTCTTTTGTAAGAATGTCACAATGGCAAGAATTGTTATTCGGTTTCGTTTAAATCGGTCCACTGATTTGATTCATCTCCAGAAATATTGTTTGAAGTTGGCTATGGATGGGGACAATTAATAAAGTTGAAGATATGACGGACATTTCTACATGTTGAACACCATCCCTCTTTTATTGTTATGGTCCTTTTCTTCACTTACACGTTTTTGACAAAATACGCAGGCCCATAGCTCACCTTTTCATTAGACTTGAAAATAAATAAAGGCTGCATTATATATTTATTATATAACAATGTGTTTAATTGAAATAAAATGCAGGCCAACGCTAACAAAGCAGCGTGGGTGACCTGTTTCATCGAGGCGTTTGTATACCACTATGTTCTTCTTTTTCTTCTTTGTGACCTTCTCTTTTTTCCCTCTCCACCTGCCTACCCTCTTTCCACCGCGGCCAATGAAAGCTAGCTGCGTGGCTGGCTGGCTGGCTGCTGGGCTGGCTGGAGCCCGATCGATTCTCCCAGCAAGAGGTTATCTATACGCGGTATTTTAATGTCAGGGAGTCAGCCAAATTGATAGTGATAAATATTTGCCGGAAGATTAGGTGAGGGGAGTGTGTCGGTGGTGCTCTATCTCAGACCTGTAACCTCGGCAGAGCCGTCCCTCTCTGTGGCGGATTAGCCCCATCCATCCAGTGTCACTGCCTGTCTTGTTGAGAAAATCAGTGAGTAAACACGGCTGACAGAGAGGGGGGGCGCAGCTGATTACTCATACAAATAGACTGCAAACTCCGCCAGGACGCGCCTGCCTGCCTGCCCCCCCAGAGATGCGTTTTTTCCTCTTTCCCGGCCCTCTCCTCCTTCTCTCTTCTGCTCCTTTTTTCGCGTGTTGACAGCGCCCGCTGTCTCCAAGGGTCCCCCCTGTCCTGCTGTTCCCACTTTGTCCGCCATCAATCACTCCGCCATTGTGTCCTGGATGTTATATAGAGTCACTTAATATCCCCTCCTTCATCTCTATTCACTCTCAGAATGATTCTCCATAAGAGCCTATAGCACCGCGCGGTCCAGGGGGGGGGGGTGTTATCTGGAAGCCAAAGACACCCCAAATACTGAGAGAAAGAGAGAAAGAGAGAGGGAGAGAGACAGACAGACAGTCGGTAATATTACATATTTGACAAGACGTGTAGCCTATAGCCATGAGCTTTATTAAGACGTCAAGGAATGACTGGACTAAGGGACCGGTGCCCTGGCCTATCTCTTTTTGAGGTTCTTGAAAATGAAACCCAAAAGAAAAAGGATCAGGTCCAGACAAGACATCTTATTACCACTTGTTTGAAAACAAATATCCTCCCACCACAGCAAAACAAAGAATACACTTTTTTAGAAACGTATTGATCTTTTGTTTAAAACACCTGATCGGCCCTATTGGAACATGACCTATGATTTATGAATAGAAAATAAATATTAATAGAAATTAGGTTAAAGTCGGTAGTCGTCTCTCAATTAAATTTCGATTTTAAAGTTAAACAGAAGGCATACTGTATTGGTATTTTGAATGTAGGAAGGATGTAACCCATGCCATGACTTTTTGCTTTTATACAACATATCTTATGGCAAATTATAAGATGAGAGATCTGTGAGGTTGGTTATAAAAATTATGACGATTATTACATTAATTACAGTTCTAATGATTCCTATATTATATCAAAGTGGATTCATAATAACCGTACCAAACAACGTGAGACGAGTCAAAGGCGAGCACTGGTGACAAATAGACAGTTTTATTTGAATAGATTTGGAAATTTTCTAACAAATAATAAATTAACCTTTTAATGAAGAGAGTAATTTCTGAACCTACGCAACCACTTAGGTCAATTAAGAATGCATTTCAGTTTATTAGAAGGCAGTAATTTTTCAATCATACATTAGGCGTACTTAGCGACTTTGGTGGTGAAGGAATGTATATGCACACTTTTACATTACATTGTTTAAGAATGATTTATACTCCGTCCTGCTATTTAGTTACGAGTTTTTAGTTTTGGCGGTTCAACAACGAAGTTGTTCTGCGGTTGAATCCAAACGAGAGATTATTAGGTCGTAAACAAACCTCCTTGTCAAGACGGTTAACATTATGTCGGAGCTTTCTACTAATAACCTGCTGGTGGGCATATTACACCAAAAATAATTGTATACATATTCTACGGCTAGCCCTAAAGTTTGCCTGTAACGGTCGTCCACCTGAGCCTCTAAGTGCCCTCTGTGTAAAAATGGAGACATCACCTATCCAATCCAGACAGATTTTATGAAGGTTCTCTGAAAAATAGGCATCCACGCTACGCTTGGGTAGCCACCTTTATTCCGCCCTGGGCTTGTTTACATACCGTCAGGACCATTTCCCCGGATTAAACAAATCACTGGCCGCGGGGCACATCCATAACCCGCTAACGGGTCACCAGCCAGACAGTTATAAATGCTGGTGTCTGCTGGTTAGGTGGGATGGATGTCCGTGTACAAAGACGACCTTCCCCCGCGCACCGGTCTTTTCAGGTAAAGAGGGAGGGGTGACAAAAAGGATGCATGCATGGCTGTTCTGTATCCTCTTGTCTATTCTTTAAGAATAATTTCTACCATTATTATGTACAAAAACACATTTACCGACAAATACCAGCAGGGACAGACCGGTATAACTTTAAGGAAATGTGGCTTTTATATTGTATTAGTTTTCGCAATAATACGGCAGGTTGTTGAAACCGAAAATCATAGCAGGGGATATCCTAATTTTCCGCAGATAGAGGGGCCGAGGAATGAGATCAGAAAAATATTGTATGGATCTTGAACCGATTTATTTCATCATTCCGCATTAGAGCCTTATGAGTTGTTCAAATTTGATAACAAGCACTCAATTCATTTCGTTATGTAAGTTAAATTAGACTTCGATAAAAAAAATCACACTGGCATTCAGTGGCTCCTTGAATAAAATGTAATTTGTGTGAGAATTTGTTGTATCTGTCACAAATATCTCCAATTAGCTCCAGTAATTATTTGATAGTTTCTGCAATTACGGCTTAAACGGGTGAATTTGGAACTGAGCGGGATCGTAATTGGCCTAAATGTGATATTTTGCATATTTGCATAATGAGTAAATTGGTAGAAAATTGTGTTCATTCATTTGTGAAAAATCCTATGAATTTTATGAATTTGAAAGGTCTGTTCCCGCAGTCTGTGACTTTGGCTGGTTGATCCCTTAGGAGTCAACTGGGAAGTAAGGCGCAGGCACGTCGCCATGAGAGGAAGAGAAGGAGAGGGGGAAAAGAGAAGTGCAAAGAGTGGAACATGACATTCTCAACTCGCGATCAAGAGAGAATTGCGCGCGCACCGTGCAATGTGAAAAGGGCCCTTTCTCTTGACAAGCCAAGAATGTCTTGTCAGGTGGAACTTTTGAAATTGTAGCCTAGCTTATCGATTTTTCATGACTCATGTAATTTTTATGGTTGAAATGCATGTTTTTGGGGCCCATGTTTTGCCCAAGTGCAGCATGAAAAACGAGTTATAGCTTGAAACATCAAATACAAACATGCTTTCTCTTAGCACAAAGGACTGCTATTTTTTTGTGTGACCCCATGAAACCCCTGGATCTACTTTGATTGAAAATGGTCTTTTTAGACATGGCTATATTGGATGAGGGTTAATGTGCGAGAAGGCATGTATAGACCGTAACATTGTTATAAGGTTCAGATCAGACACATGGTCACTTACGTTGCTTGTTTCAAAACCCCATACCGTCACCTCTTAAATGTCAGTCTAAACCTCAATTACTTCTTAACCTACTGCGATGAATGACACTGTAGTGAATGAGGCCATGGGAAGCTAAGTGGAGTGTAGGTAATTGGCAATAAATAACCTAATTTCAGTCATTGGCAAAAGCACAGAATTTTTCGTTGAACTAAATTCGAAATCACAGTGCTATTAACCTTGCCTCTCTCACTTCATGGTAGAATTATATAGTGGTTTGCAGCAGTAATGCAGACATTCTTTAGCTCAGGCTGTGATTTTGAACATACGGACTAAAATTCAAAATAAATTTTATTTGAGCACAAAAAGTCGCGTTCATTACGGATTGGAAGGTTTCGTGTGCTTTACAATCTTTCATAAACTTTAATTAGTTAATCACAAACAACTACGACACACAAGGCACATATGTTCTGCTAACTCTTAAAATAAAGCTAAATCGAACCTTACAAACTGCTGAATCCAATCCATTGGTCTACCGGCAATTTTATTTTAAATGACTGAGACGGCAGGATGATGGTTGTCTTGTCTCTGTCTCATCGTGCTCTCGCGGTCCCTGAGGAAAATCAACGACTGTAAACTCAATTGTGGTTGTTGGCTTGGTTTGCGTTATCCTCCATTGCATAACGATTTCTAGACTGAGCGAGCAGTAGGATCGGACGCAACATAGTTTGGCAGGATGTGCATTGTTCTGATGAGACATAATGTGAATTGGACATCCCAATTCTTTTGTCACAGACCTTTGCAGGGAAATTTGTTACAAGCCCACTCTCTTACAAATGATGTAAATGTGCAATTACTTCAGGTATTCCAAATTAGGATAGGACCAAAAAAATAAAACAGAACACCAATGCAGGGTAACATCATTCCTATTGCCATTGGCTTGTTGCTTAGTTAGCTAAAACCTCCACTTGGTTAGCTTAAGTGTTTAAGGTTTGAAAAAGGGTGGGGTTTATGACTTGATTTTGAGTGGTTAGATGTAAGGTGTGGGAATTGCATGAAATTTCAACAATAATTTTAATATTGTTGTCTAATAATGCCACCCTTGGCACTGGAGTTACTGTATTGGAAGGCATGCCCTAGGTTGCCACGTGACTACTTGACTGTTCTAGTGCTCACTGATGACAATAATGGTCGTTTTTTAGGTAGGTCTAAGTTGTGGGCAATTGAAAAAGGTTTACACTTTTAAGTACATCTTAATTAATGGTGATATGGTGCCCTCCAGAATTATTGGCATCCTAGGGGTAGAAAAACATATTTTTGTTTAGAAGCATGATATTATCCAAAAAATTATATGAAGATAACCTTTAATTGAGTACAGATTTTTGAACTAAAATAAAACATAAAATAAATAAATATTGTATTAAAATATATTGAATAATACAATCTTAGGTGGTCATCCATTACATTTCACTGGGATGTAACTATGATAAATAATATCAATCATCCATCAACATGGGGAATGCCAGAGAACACACAATGGATAAATTAGAGACCACCTCTGTCTATGTCAACAAGTTATTTGAATTAATAAAGCCTCTTCTTTCACCAAACCTTGAATTTAAGAACCCGGAGTTAGCTAAATGTTTTTGGTATTTTGATACCAAGTTCTATAATCTGATGAGACAAAAACAAAGCTGTTTGGCAGCAGTTTGGGTATGGTGTGAAACAAGCAAAACATAATGTAATCCCCAGTGTGAAGTATGGTGGCGAATCTAAGATATGGTGGGGCTGTTTTACTTCCAAAGTCCCAGGGAAACTTGTCAGAATACAGTGCCAGGGGATATTTTCCACAAAGTCCTGTCTGTCTCTGACATGAGGCTAAAACTGGATCATTGTTAGATCTTCCAGCTGAACAACAATCCCAAGCATACCTCAATCCAAATGAAAAAGGTTCATTGACCATAAAATCAAGCCTGTGCAATGACCATCACAGTCGCTTGACTAGAATCCCATTGTAAACCCATTGGGGTTAGTTGATAAGGAGTGGACTGTGTGGACCTGAAGAGTTTCTCAATAGAGGAATGGACTCCATTCCCTTTCTATGTGTTCTCCCACCTCATCAAACACTATAAGAGACAACTCAGAGCTGTTCTCTTGACAAAGTATTAAATACAAAGGTGCCAATCATTGTGGTACTCATTATTGTTGAATAAGATCCTTATTCATTACTTTTCTTCAAACAATTTTCCCTCATTTAAAAGTTAGATTCCTACGTTTTTAATGCAAGATCAAGCTACGGTGCAAAAGAAATGCGCTATAGCACTATTTTCCATTTTCACACATTCTTTGTTTCAGTCCAATTGTAAGATACATTCTATTGCTTCACTACAGAAACTTGATATTATTGCTTTCGGTGGAATGTGGTGGCAATGCAGCAAAGCACAGCACTGTTTGATGTTTTTATCTGAAGATGGTCCACATTAATCAGAACTGGACACATAATTAAAGCAGTGGCAGTTGTTGATATGATGGGATTACCGCCAGGAGAGCAGCATCAAAACAAACACCACGGGCCTAATGTAAAGGACGTGGGGCGGGGCAGTTTACAGTAATGCACGCACGCACACACACACACACACAAACAAACACACCCTATCCCCATTTCATATTCACAGATCTTCCATCTCCGTTTCCTATACTACCTCTCTACCACTCCCAAGTAGCCCATAAAGCCGCCAGATGATAATGACGCTGCCATAGACAGTAATGATCCAGCCATTTCATGGGGTATTACTCTATAATGATGATAGCCCTACACATTTGCATCCCATCCTGACTGCTTACTGCTTACTTACTGTGTCTCCTGTGAAGAGAAGCCCCTCCTGGTGGATTTATAGAGCAGAGGACATGAAGACACTGTCCTGGAATAATACAAGCATACTTACAGTCTACCACATAGATTTATTACACTGCTCTCAAACGTAAACAGAGCAGCAGTGCGTGTGTGTGTGTGTGTGTCTACAATAAAAACAAAGCAGTGAGGAGTTGAAAGCATAGATGCCAATAAAGACATTCACAAAAACTCACAAATGACAGGCCATTAAATATCACTGGGGGTGTGTCTGGGTGGTAGGTGAGACGGTGGGAGGTTGAAATGGGAGGGTGGTGGGAGGGGATAGCGACGTATTTGGAGAAATGAGCAGGCCCTTGTAAAAATGTCCCTTCACAAAGGCACAAAAAAAACTACACCGCCATAAATGTGTTCTTTGCCGGAAACATTTTCCACCAACAACCTTTACAAACAAAACCACACACACACACACGGCAACGCAAAGACAACACACATACAGTCACAAGCAGCACCCAGCGTTGAGAAGCCTGAATCCTGTGCACATTTTACTCTGCGAGTTAATGGGAATGAAATACCTTGGTGGATGAGTGCAGATGTGTTTGATACAAATAGTCATTTTCCTATTTGCTGCCTCATTGAGCATGATGAATGATGGGAGTCAGGGAGGTGGCGTGATGAATGGCAGCACCTTGGCTCCATTGCATGGCCTATTGATTCTCCTTCTTTATTACTCCTACAACCCAGCTGGCTGCTTCTGCTCTCCCTACACACACTGGCTCCCTGCACTCCCTACGATCCCTCCCTCTCTTCCTCTCTCCCTCCCTCTCTCCCTTTCTCACTTCTCATCCTCCTGCCGCAGGCCTCTCATACAGGAAGAAGTGGGTGTGTGAGTTTGTGTGTGTGTGGGTGTGTGTGTAAATTCGTTTTCTGATTATCACACACACAAGCCTAGCCAGCCAGTCAGTCTCTAACAGGGCTGGGTCTATTAGAAGCCTGGTTAGTTAGTTAGAGGAGCCACTCAGAGGACACACACTAAAAGTGAAGCTACTGGGGACAGGATATCACGTTTGCAGAGGTGCCAAAGAATAGAAACCCCAACGTGTGATCTTGTCATGGGACATGACATCATTACGAGAACTTGTTCTGGTTTCAGTGGGACGTGACATCATAACGAGGACATGTTCTGGTTAAAATGGTACATGACGTCATTACACGAACATGTTCGGATTAAAATGGTACATGACTTGTGGCCTAGAGTGGTCTAGTGGTCTGGGCCGCTGCCTCAGGTACACACATACCGCTGCTGCATGGGATTGAATCCGGCCCACTGCACTTTCAGCACACTCTCTCCTCTGTCTTTCCCACTGTCTCTCCTCTATCTACAAAAACAATAAAACACCAAAATGGTATAGGACGTAATTACAAGAACACATTCTGGTTAAAATGGTACATGACGTCATTACAAGAACATGTAGAGGTTCCAATGGGATGTTACATAATAACGAGAATGTTACAGCTACAAAGGGACGAGACATCATAACAAGAATGTTACAGCTTCAAAGGGATGTTACATAATAACAGGAATGTTACAGCTACAAAGGGACGAGACATTATAACAAGAATGTTACAGCTACAAAGGGATGTTACATAATAACAGAAATGTTACAGCTACAAAGAGACAAGACATTACAGAAAGAATGTTACAGCTACAAAGGGATGTTACATAATAACAGGAATGTTACAGCTACAAATGGACGAGACATAATAACAAGAACATTAGGTAACTACTAAATCTTCTGCTAATGCCTCTACTCTGCCTCCGTAAATTATTCCCCAAGAGTGGCTAGCAGAGAACAGAAACAACTGTCCAAGTATTCATGCGAAATCAGACACAGTTGTCTCTGTCATAAGGCTCCTCAACGGTGTGTTTTTGTGTGAAGTTGTCCCTGTGTAAGTTTGTGTGTGAGTGTGTGTGTGTGGGTGAGAGTGACTGACAGTGCTGTGTGCAGCGGCTGACTGATCGGTTAGGGGGAAGAAAGAGTAGAGAAAAACATCTTCCCAGAGAGTGTAACCCTGATCCCACCAGCTCTGTCATAACAAAGGCCTCTCCTCTGTCCGGGACACTTGTCTCCTTCCGTATCTGAGACCCACATACTCATCCAGCACGGAGCGACATGTTGGCATTTCTGGCCCAGTGGGCTTTCTACATTCAAAAGAGTTGTCAATGTTATGTCCGACTGTATGAATTAGAGAAGAAAGAGTCCAGTGGGTCCAGTGAGTCCAGTGAATCCAGTGAGTTCAGTGGGTCCAGTGAGTTCAGTGGGTCCAGTGAGTCCAGTGGGTCCAGTGGGTCCAGTGAGTCCCAGAATAATTAAACAGAGCTTTGGTTATGCCAATATAGACATTCCCACACCTACAGCCAGACTTCTTAAGTCTGTAAGAAAGACTAAAATGTCCCATTGAATTAATAATAATCAAATCATATTACTAGTAGTCATTATTTCTGACCTACGGTGAATTATTCCAATTCAGTAATGACTACATTTCAAGCCCTTTTACATACCAGTTCTATTGTTACCCAGCTTGGGGTCAAACAATGAAAATCCAATTCCTGAGCTGAAAAACAATACTCATTGAAAATAATGGGCAATCTCAGCAGCTGATGAATTGCATTTCGATTCATTTCCTAAATGGGCTGAGTTGAAATAGAAGTGATCCAACCCGTAATATGCATACACACAGAACTCCGACACACACATACGTAAACACCTTCTCTCCCCACACACACACACACACACACACACTTCCTGGGCTGTGTGCACTAGCTGCGCAGCAGACTAAATTACAGATGTTTCAGTGGATTGGAGTAGCGGGACATAATGAAGCAGCGCCGCACTCCGAGAGGTAATTACCCAGAAGCACCCTCTCCCTGCGCCCGCCCGCCAGCCCCAACGAGGTGAAGGAGAGAAGATGAATAGCCAAAGTACAAAACCACTGACCCCTCAAAAGTTTCATTTACCGTCTCCGCTCCCCTCCCCCTCGCCTGCCCCCCTCTAGTTCCAGGCTGGTTTGGAAGAGGTAATCATCTAGGGACAGTTTTGGTGGCTTGATGAATGGTGTATGTGATTTTGGCGATCGTACACACACATACAGCTATTTATCTGCCGCTGGTCCAAACGCAACTGAGCAGTGCCTGGACGTGTGGAGCATTCTGGGGCTTATTGAGTCACCAGGACCAGCAGAGCAGAGAGAAGGACCAGTGAAAATGGGAGGGGGGGGGGGGGCCGAAAGGAGAAAGAAGAGAGAAGAGGAGGAGGTTGTAGAAAGAGAAAAGGAGAGAATAGGGGAAGAGGAGAGATGGAGGTTTCGGGAGTGGAAGGATGAAGGAGGGATGAATGAAGATAAGGAAGACAGGGAGGGATAAATGGATGGCGGGGAGAGTGGTGGAGGATGTGTGAGTGATGAATGGATGGAGGGAGGGAGGGATGTTGGCGGGAGAGAGGAAAGAATAAAAGGAGGGAGGGATATGGATTGTCATGGATGATGGTGGGAGAGAGGAAGGGATGAAGGGATTAAGGGAGGGATATAGATTGACATGGATGATGGTGGGAGAGAGGAAGGGATGAAGGGATTAAGGGAGGGATATGAATTGACATGGATGATGGTGGGAGAGGAAGGGATGAAGGGATGAAGGGAGGGATATGCATTGACATGGATGATGGTGGGAGAGAGGAAGGGATGAAGGGATGAAGGGAGGGATATGAATTGACATGGATGATGGTGATCAGAGAGGGATGAGTGTAAGGATGATGGAGAGGGAGGATGGATGGATATTGGGATGGCTAAAGAGACAAAGGGAGAGAGGGGTTGAATGGAGGGATGCAGGTAAGTAGGGCTGATGGATTGTAGGGAATGTAGATGATGAAATGTAGGGAAGGAGGATGGACGGATGGACGGATGGGTAGGTGTAAGAGGGAGGGTAGAATGGAAGGAGGGAGGAAGGGAGGAATGGATAGATGGATAGAGGACAGAGTGGTTTGCCAAGGGAAGTTGGAGCCGATCAATTCTCTCTCCCAGTCTATCAGTCACGTCCTCTCACACTGTCCCTTTCTGCTGATGACACACTTTCTCTGCCCAGCCACCCATTTCCAGGACATGAGTAAGGGAGGGGAAGGTGTGTGCGTGTGTGTGAGCGCAAGGTGTGTACGTGTGTTTCTGCGTCAGTCAAGGGGACTTCCTGCCAAGACTCCCTCTCAGGTGAGTGGGCAAGGATCTCAGATTCACCCAGAAGTTAAGACCCCCACAGGTAAGAAGGCCAGTCCAGCACCCCGCCCCCCCCATCTCTTTCCAGTTCCCTCCCTGGCGTGCCAACCAAGGTGGCAGCAGCATCTAAGCTCTGGGGCTCTGTCAATGCATAATGCATTAGAGGCCTTCTCTCCTCTCCTGTCTGACAGGCCCCTCTGCCTCCCTCTGCCTCCCTCTGCCTCCCTCTACCTCCCTCTGCCTCCCTGTTCACTCCAACAGCCCACACACTAATCAAAGACGACACATCCGAATGTCCAGACACACACACACACAGAAATGTACTAATCAAAAACTGTATTTCCTTGAGGCCGACTCCCAGGAGAAATCCAGCTGGAAGAAATTGGAATAATTTATTAGCTTACAAGTTTTCGTTGACAGTTAGCCCTGGGCTATTTATCTCAGTAATAGAGAATGTCTCCAATGTGGCAAAATTGACCAAATCAAACAGCTTTGATCAGAAAATGAATCTGGCAAGGCTGTCTGTCTCAGGGCGTCCCGCGAGGCCGGAGAGAAACAAACAAAACTGAAATAGAGTGAAAGAAGAACGAGAGCAAGAGAGAGTAGAGATACAAAGAAGGATTTAACAAGTGGCCGGAGAAAGCCAGTGCCACATTGCAAGTGAAATCTCTCAGTATGAATTATTAAATCCCCAAGGGGTTTGTGTTTGGTATTATTCAAAATAGAGGAAATGATGTGACAGCATCCAACCGATGGTCAGAGTACACACTTTCACTCCTTGTTGAGTTTGATGTGACCAAAATATTCCTGCTTCTTCACAAAACCACAAGCAGATAAATAAGACATGTTTGTCATCTGCAAAATCAATGTGGGTAAATAGAATTAGAAAGAAAATGTATGACGTAAAACCGAAAGGCTTTTTTCACTTGACTGTTTTAGGCTGTGGAACAACTTGCTGAGGTGGAGGGAAGGCTGTGATAGTGTAAATCTGTCCATTTTGTCTCATCTCATTCAGTCCAAATTGGCAGAGGATGAGTTGTGGGTTCAGTAACAATGCAGTCAAATTACCAACCACCTTTTCATTGAACAACCACCTCAAAATGCTAGCAGGGCATACTCATTGATATAAATAAATAAACATTATAACCATGTAGCAAATGTTGCTTCCAAAACCTCTAGATATCTAGCTTGAATTATTGAGCCTTTCCGTTCCATGCCATACCATTTTTGATAGCAACCCAAGTTGCGCGCATTAATCATATCTTAATATGGTTCTGTTCTGTTTTAGAGGCTTTCACGTTTATTTGAGATGTGAACCATGATACTTCACTCTCCTCTTTTTCCCTTCTCTTTGTGAGACAGACTCAAAGCCAGTGCTGCTCTATAAGGTTTCTACATGGCCTCTCCCTCTGGGATGGTGTCCGTTTGTTCCCAGATTGACGGAGGGCTCAGAGGGTCGCCGGGCTGACATGGGGAGTGACGTAAACACGTGCCTCGGCCATTTCAATTACAGGCCAGGCCTCTGATCCGCACGTATTATGCACACGTCACACACGTGATCGGATTATGTTAAATGCATGTCAATCATCCCAATTTAACCACTCCCACTGCCTTTTCTAGCAGGACACACATGGCACGGTTTTATCTGGGGTTTGCAAACGGATGCAAGCCCATTCTTTCCATTCTAAATACAGCATGTCATCTATCTGGAAGGTTTGAAGGAACACCATCAGCAGTACGGCTACGGTACATCAGAGTGGATCTTTCTATAGACTGGCATCAGAGAACAGTGAACCTCCCTCCCCAACTCCTCCCCTCCTCTCATACACTTCCCTACTCCTTCCTCCTCCCCTCCCCCGCCATCTAATGAGTTTTTACCTGGCACAGCCTGCGATAAACTCCATTTGGACCCAAGCCTACAATTACCTCCTCAGAGAGTCCAAAGTAACTGCGGCCGGCCTAATTAGTATGCATTATCAATTAACAAACTTAATAGCTGGCAGATTGATTAGATCCTCTGTAGTGGAGGGGGCTGAGACTCGAGCACAGTGAAAAATCATCTCTAGTCTTGCACAGTATTTATCTCTTTCACTTAGAGACACACACAAAGGCAGGCTTGCAAACACACACCCGTGAGTATATACACACAATATACACACAATGACAGACACACAAACAGACATACACACAAATACATGCATACTAGCATTTACCATCGACTTATATAAGCACACACATTCACATGCTTTTGAAACACTGTGTTAAACATGCTCCATTACTCATCTGAAAGGAGCAGAAGGCCTGTTAAGATGCATTGGGCTACGACATCACTGCCAATGGAAAGGAAACAAACCTCATGCGAGAAAGTAGTGAGGCCTCATCATTTAGGCTCAAAGAGTTTCCATCCTCACGAAATGTAGTGACAAAAACTAAACCGTCTCTGTATTACAAGAGGTACTTCATGTTTTAATCCACTTTAATTTCATTCTAACTAATTGTAGAATACGAAATAGAAGTAGCAGGTAAAAGTATTGTGCTTTGTGTATGCAAAGGAATCATAGAAAAAAGGCGAAAATTGGTATAGTTTGCAGTACAAATCCCGAAAAAAACAGAAAATGGAACGCTGCTTCATGAAAGGTAAGTGGAGCGGTGGGAGGCATGTTAGGCAAAGAAAACCAATTTGTCAGGGAAATGAATATTACAGTTAAAGCAAGCATTCATTTTCTGGACTTTGACGTCGCCATTAAATTGTGCTGTTTGACATAAAAGTCGCTGAATAGATAGGAGTGTCTACATTTTTCACACCCCTTTCCTTAATTTATCTTTCAGCGGGCTTCCCACTTAATTTATAAGTGAATTTAGAAAAGATCATTTTCACATCGTGTTTTACATCCGTAACTGTGTGTTTATCCATATAATTTTGTGGTGAGGACAAATATTATATGTCCATGTGCAATTGTTTGATTTATTGGTCATCCTCACAGATCAGCTCACTTTAAAAGTAATCCATTGTCGACGTGAAACAAGCTGGACATGACATACGCCACTTTATGCGAATATGAAAAAACAAAGTTGGGATTCTATTGTGTCTATTAACATTATTCATCACGAGAGCGCACAAATGTAATTCTAAAAAGTGAAGGGGCATACCTGTGTGTGTGTGTGTGTG
>JACXGK010001554.1:19960-36556 GCA_016801125.1 Novumbra hubbsi | reverse complement strand
CGTTGTCGAAAGACAAAACATATGAAAGATGTATAAATGCAAAAAGCATTAATTAATATACATTCTTTGGTGACTACAACCGGATATATTTATCTAAGCAACACAGCCTTGAAAGCATATTTTATTCTCTCGTTCTCCCGCATTCCGTTCAAGGTGCTGACAATTACAACCTCCCCCAGCCACTCGCTCAATGAATTCCTGTGAGCTAGTCGAACGTGTTCATCTATCTTAAATTATTGAATTAAGAATTGTTGCTTATATATTTACATAAATATCAATAACAAAACATTACACGAATTATCCGCGCTATTGGCCACAAACTTTGTATGCCTGAAAATATACTTTATTTTCATTAGGAAGCATGAAATGCGATCATTATTGCATTCATTAAGGCCACTATAAACAATTACCCAGGTTTGCCTTTCCGCTATCATGTAATGGGTCATTGTGATGATGGAAGAAACTTCACCGTATAATTTGTACACGTGTCCACCAGACAATTTTAGCAAAGTTGTTTAACCTTAAGGAGCCGGTATGCAACAAATAAATAACATTCGGACTATTGATGCATGGGGCCTGTTGGCGATTGTTTCCTGTGTGTGTGTGTGGTGTGTTTGTGTGGTGTATTTCGCAAATATTTTCTGCACACCAGCAATGGCCGGCAGATCCATTATCTGGGCAGAGACGCGACAAACGCCGGTTGTCCAAATAGCTCATAGCGCGGTAATACAATGGCAGGAATGAGCATGAGATTCGGGGAAGCAGCGGAATTGAGGAGTCACATACAATGAGCGTCACGCAGCACCAGGAGAGTGGCCGAGGGGGAGAGTGGCCCCCGCCACGTGCTCTTTGGTTTCTTGTCATCATGGTAACAAGATTCTGAGGTGAGGGGACAGAGGTGGAGAGTTGGCCAGGTGCTCTAACTGTCTCAACACCAATGACAAATCTGTAGCTGTTGTTTAGGAATGTTTTGTGCTGAGTGTGTTATATTACAAACAGAAGGAAAGTCACACTTCTCGGAGGAGTGCATAATTTAATGGAAAATGGGAAAGCTGTGTGTTAATGCTGACCTATGATTTTGAACTAACATGTTATTTTCTTTGTAGGTGTGGTCCAACAGTGCATTAGTTATTCCCCAATTACAACCTTTTACACCTTAAAATAAACCTCCCGCAATGTTTTTATTTACTTAAGGTGGAAGGGAAACAAATACGGCCACATAAATATAAACATAAATGTCCACCCGTATTGAGTACCCATCTCCATTGGTCCAGAGTACTGTCAATTTACAATAAACTAACACATAATCGTTCTGATTTGACTGTTTTGTTTAAGAAAAACGTTGGTTAAACTACCAATAAATTAACAATACAACCAATACAATACATCTAGATTAGTTGGATTGTTGTCTTATTGTAAATGTCAATAATTCCAGAATTGAATATCCACTTTTCTAGGATGACAACGAATTTGTTCTGGAACTGAAACAACTGTTGATTTAAAAAGAAAATGGTATTCTGCTGGAAAACATACATTGCCCTCCAGAATGATGGGACCTCTTGGTGGATATAACAGAACATTTTATAAAAAAAAACAAGTTGTTATTGTTGTTAGCAATTTGATTAATTCCCCTTGCTAAGATAACAACAAGTATTCTTTCAAAATGCTGGCCTCCACCTAGGATACAGGATACAGGATCGTCTAGATAAAAACCATACTGTTGGTACATCACTGATCAGACAGTTAATCTGAAGGAAACTGATGATTAAGCATTCCACAGAATGTAAAGAAATAATTATACAAATGTAAACATTAGGAATAATATCTGAGATCAATTATCCAAAAGTGGACGCTGCAGCCCACCACCTTGCCAAGAAAAGCCCATCTCTCAAAACAGCGCTTATACAACTAGGACACTTGAGAGGAGCCACAGAGGAGCCACAGAGATCCCAACAATCACTATGGATGAGATACAGAGTTTAGTGGCAGGAAGTGAATTAATGGTGCCCCAATCAACAATGTCAAGAGCTCTGCATTACACTTCACAGTATGGGAGGGAAGCAAAAAAAAGCCATTACTCAGATAGCACATCTGGAATTTGTCAGAAACCTTGAGAGTGACACAGCTACGATGTAGAAAAATGTTTTTGTGGTCCGATGAGACCAAGATAGTGTGGTGTTAACCTGGTGTAAAACTCAAGACATTTCATTCCTACTATGAAGTATGGTGGTAACAGCATCATGCTGTGAGGATGCTTCTCATTAGTAAGGACTGGGTACATTGTTAAAATATAAGAATGAATGGAGCTGAATACAGGTAAATCCTGCTTCCAACCTTCTTCTGCAAAAAAATGTATGTAGGCAGGAAATGTACATATCAGCAAGAATTTAATCCCAAGCACAAGGTGTAAGTAACATTGTACTGTTTTAAATTAAATGTCCCTACATTGTGACGAACAGATCGCAGTCCCATTTGTAATCTGTGGCACTATTTGAAAATTGGGAGTCCACAATCATCATCCAAACAACCTGGAGTAAGTGTCTACCGAATATTCGTGTATAGACAGCTATACTATATTACTTCTGCAAGCAACGTTCATAATTTCAACAAATTTCCATGTCAAGTTTACGTTTTTTTTTTAATATAAATAAATAACGGTTTTGAAGCACTATTTGTAATTCAGAAATCTGAGAGAATTAGTCAGGGTTGCGATGCAAAATTCTAGATCGCGGGTGAGAGAGAGACTATTTATAAACAGCAACCTACAATACGCGTTTATAGAACACTGATTGCCAGAATGGATTCTAACGCATTCCTCTGCCTTCTGTTGCGTGTTTTAAATAAATAAATAAAATAAAATAAATAGTTGCTGCTGTCCATTGATATTTCATTAATCCTATGTCAATAAACAATTACATAACCCCTCAACATACAGTAGCCTATGCAATCTTGTCAGTCTATCACAAAGGCAAGTAGGAGAAGGACTGCAATAATCTCTGCCTCTTTTAACAAAGAAGAGTTTCAAGACAAGCCATCTGCTCCGGTGTAATAGTAGGACCTACAAGTGCATCCACATAGCAGAACAGTTCGGCGCAGCTCACACACACAGCTTGCTATCACAGAACAGAGCATATGTTCCCGTTGTCTACGGGCAGGTTGCCTATATGCCCGAGCCTGCTTTGGCGTCAGTTTGCACTGATGTATATTTCGTTGTCCACGATCTTAATTTTGATTTATCGTCCGTCCATAAATTAGAAAAATATGTTTTGGAATTCCATCCCGCGGAAAAGCGGCGCGTGATGTCAGGGGATTGGGTGATATTTAAGATGTCAGAAATACATATTGGATTAGCGCGCTTTGTTCCCCGGCAACAGCAGGTGTTTAATCACGGCTGATGGCTGAAGCGAAATGCGTTAGGACAGCACAGGCCCAAAACTGGAGCTGCGTTCCTTGGATTGCGATAAATCATACGGCCGAATATTGCTGCTTACCTTTACCCCCCACTCCCTATTGACAACCCCCTCACACCGCCCCCTTCCCCGCAAACATATACTTACACGCGCGCACGCACTGAAAGCCTCTTGGAAAAACATTGCATATAATAGGAGCTGCGTTAATGTAGATGAGAAAAATAAAATTCGGTCTAAACCGATCCCACAGAGAATAACAAATATTATAATTTGCCTGATGTTGTTAGGATTCACTACCCGTTTCCGCTCGAGTTAAATTGTAATTGTTAGGCTACTATTAATTGGATAGACAATATTAAGGCCTGATATAATAACAACGGGGAAACAAGTATGGCAAATAATAATCGCCTATTTTATTGGGTGATCATCATTTACGTAACATGAAAACAATTGGATAACTCGCTAAATGTGGAACGATGCCTTTTGCTTGTGTTGTGACAAGGCTATTTGACACTTAGCTTAGACATGAGTCTCGTATTCTGCTCTGTCAGTGTGCTAGAAGTTTCTCATATATAGCCAGACTCTCTTCCCCATGCACCATCATCGTTATCATCACCTTCTAAAAAGTGATTACTTTGCCAATACACGCTCGCCCGTTTCACACTGATGTGTATTTCCCCGGGTAGGCAAAAATGGATGAGAGATTTGGAGAGGCTGGGAGAGAAAGGAGAAGAGGGGGAGGGGAGGAATAAGAGGGAGAGGGAGAAGACGTTTAGGAGAGCAAACATTTTCAAGGTCACGCGGTGAACTGGAACGAGCGCGAAGAGATGCATGGCAAAAATAGCGCGTTTTGACACGAGCGCGCGGTTTGATTAAAAGGCAAAGTAATGGGTTTAAACACACGCCACGAGCATGCCGCCAGAGTCCGTCGGCTTTTTTCGCAAATTACTTAACGGTGCAGTGATGGAAATAAGATTGTAATGTTTGGTAATGGAAAAGAAAGCCCATATTCTTTTTCTGGCCTTCTTGTTTTCTGACATACACAAAATAAATTACCCAAGCTAATAGCCATGGCGCATGGGATTTTTTCCCTCTCCTCCCTGAAGCCTTCGAAGGGAATTCCAACGCGTTCCTTGTGGTTTCATTTTACATTCGTTATCTTGGAACAATATTGGTTAAAATGATGAAACATCAAACACCTAATGTAACATTAACAGTTGTGACTGCTGAGAGAAATGGTGTGGGTTAGCAGAAAAAATAAGTCAACCTTGGAAAGAGGAGGCATGAGCCTTGTTATGGAGCACGTTTAAGTATGCCTAATAGTGGAACCAGACGCTGGGAACCCTCGTGAGTAGAACCTTCCGACCATAACATAAGGGGCTGCAAAACAAACTGCGGGATGATTTAATGCTATGTGCGCGGGGAAAACGACCCAGGCCACATTAGGCTCCAGAGAAACGTGTTTCTCGTGCGTAGGCTACCTGGTAGGCTAATTAGAACGCTGACAATCACAAGCAAAATACAAAAACGTAGGTTATCTGCTTCTTATGTAAGGTATAAAAAGGGTAGGCTACAGGCTGCAGAAGACCGACCAATGAGACTATAGCTTACATTACAAGAGGCTATTGTGCTTTTGACATCCAGTCTCTCGAAGCCAGCAACCTGACCAGCCATTTTGTCCCATCTATCGTTTCGTATCTTTTCCCTTCTCTGTCTATCCCTCCGCTGTGTTTATCCTGGAACCTCCTCTTCATTGAGGCACTTAATTCGCCTCTAATTCTGCGTGTCAGAACCGTGTTCCCCCCGCTGTCCCGCCAACGGCCCCTTGTCTCCCCGTTTTCAACCCTCTCGCTCTCTTTCTCTCTGCAGCGCTACTCAGCCCAATGACACAAGGCAAATTGCGTTTAATAAATTAGCTTAATGGATCCGGCGATCGGTTAGCGGCAGCGATGTTTCCTCTGGTTAAGCAAAACATTTATATCCTCCACATTCCTCTCTCTCTCTCCCTCGGGGAACCGGGTTTCTGGAGATGCCCGTGGGCGAAATGAGGCCCCAAAGGCCCCAAAGAAAACGACTTTGGGTTTTGGAATTATTGGTTTGCATTGTTGGGCTCGGCTGGGATATTTTGTTTGCCCTTATTTAAAGTGTCTCTGGTCTACGACAGTTAAGCCTTTAGCGTGATGATGGTAATAAGGTCCAATTGTTGACTGATTAATGTGGTTTTGCATAAATGTTTAATGTTGCTCTGCCAAACAGTTAGGATGCTTACATAGACTAAAGCGAGGGAATTGTTTTAATTACGTGCACCATTAAATCATCCTCATTATCATCGTCCTTATACCCATCGACAGTATCGTGGATGAAGAATTCTCCTTTTCAAAGTGATCGTCCAACCCAGTTGGTGCGTCTATGGTGTGGGTAAAATGTAAATAAAGCAACAACGTTATAACGCACATCTCTCCATCCCTTCTTTAGTCATCTTCCTCCGGCTCTCCATCTCAGTAGTCCCTAGTGTACTCCGCCCTTTACTGCGCTTCCCCTCTCTGTTCCCACCTTCTTTAGCTTACCTCCCTTTCCATCCTTTACGGCCTCCGCATGTTTGGTTGCTCACAACAATCTCATCGGACATTATTGATGTTACAGATGTTATAGTAATCAAATTATCGGCGTGTGAAGGGCCTCCCTGTCACAGGGGCGCCTGATGAATTACTGTAAAGGTCACAGCCTGCCACGACTTTGTGGAAACGCTCTCTGGTTTGCACAGCAACGCTCAGGTGAGTTCCTCCATGGCCGCGTCTGCACCGCAGTAACATTTCCGTTCAGGTTAACAGGGTTTCCCTTCCCAAGGGGCGGAGGCAGAGAAGGCCCAAGTTGTTCCTGTATTGTCTGCCCAGAGATCTCTAACGACCACTCTACCTATTTGTATGAATAGCTTACATCGTTTCTGAAAAGCACTGGCAGATCCAAATTCCTTAAAAGCTCGCTTGACGCAAAAAGCGCACCCGTTACATTTCTATTCATATCTCCGGTCTGGTTAAGGTTAGAAGATTACGTTTTTTCCCACGTTGTTGTGGACTGTCTGCTGCAAAGAATGACGTGTCACAAAAACACGGTATTTCAAGATTTCATCAAAAAACCTACACATTTTTTCCGAGGTGGCACATTTAGGCCCATAATGAAATCTAATTTCTGTATATTGTGTTCCACCACACAGATACTGGGATCCCAAATTGACAATTTTGGTTGGTATTTTACAGTTTTTGAAAAAAAGAAAAGAAATAAACAACATATATTTGTGAACCCCTGGGGGATATGCAAATGTCATGTAAAACAGCCTACCTGTTGTGTGTTTCTCAATAAAAACGACTACATGTCAACATAAATGTTTATATTTATTTACACAATTTCACTCAAACAATCTATTCATCCTTCTTCTAGTTAAGGTTTTTCAGAATCCACAATATAATGGACACCATTCTACTATAAAGGATGACCTCCTGGGAGGTCAAAAGGTCAAGATAGTGACAGGTGGATTTTTGATCCCAAGAAGGCCTTAGACCTTTAGGGTTATTAATACAAGTTTCAGAGGCTGAGTATAATGTATGAAATCAATTGACATGATTGAATAGTTTAGCATGGAGAGACTTCTTCAAACTGCCTGGCCAGGTTTCTTTTTTCCATTAAAAAGTTGTCCCAGTTTCAAGTTTCACCTTAGTAAAATGGCCCCTGTGGATCGCCTTGGTGAAGAACATTAGACTTATAACGCCCGACGTTATTACTATCCACTGAAATAGTAGACAACAAATTAATAATTATGAACCAAAAATAACAATATTTCACGCGCACATAGACCTATGCAGTCGTTTCGGTTGGCTCGATCTCTGAAGCGAACAATATTCCGAGTTGATTAGCCAATTACGGTACTTTTAATTATCCTGTTATATAGATTGCTGAATTAATTAAGGAACCTGTCATAACAGTGGCGGGTCCGAGTTTGATCTGAACGGCCTTTTCCTCATTAACGGCTGTTTTTATAACTGTCTTTTAAAACCAATTTATATAGCCTAGGAAAAAGTCTCTCGAAACATCCAAATATTTTGATAGTCTCCTGACGCTGCACCTGACATATTCTCTTGGGAAATGTGTGCCTTTTCCCAACAGACAACACGTGGTGTTTCTGTATATTTTAGAAGTTTCATAATCTATTATCCAAATCAAATGTGGCCTGGTCAAAAGAAATTACGAGAGATTGATTTATTGTTTATATAAGCAAATGCATATTTAAAAAAAACGTGTCAGAGATAACACAATAAAGTCAGACATAATTTAATTTCATGATTTCAAACAAAACAAGCATCTAAACAATACATTCAGAATAAAATGTAAGTGTAGATGGCTTTAGATAATGATACATTTGGGAGTAAAATTTGCTTGGATTAGAATTCTATTAGTTTCAGACAACACTGATAATGATAAATAAATAAATTAGAGCTCAGTTTGGTGGGTTTCATGGTCACAGTTGATGAGTAGAATGCGGTAGGCAGCGGCCATTATTTAGCCAGGCCGCCAGGCCACCAGTCCGGTTGTAAAGGCCCTCCTGTCTGGCTGGTAGATACAGTGTCGGAGAGAGGGGGAGGAGAAAACAAGGCGAAGGAGATTGAGGCTTTGCCACTGTCACTCTCGGCCACATTAATCCACACGCAATTAGGTGTCAGAGCGCGCAGGGCTTCTCTGTTTGATGATAGCCTTGGGCTGCGCGAGGCCCTAATCAGGAGAGTAAACTCCGCTATATTTCAATTTGGGAGTGCGCTCTTCCGCTAAGGGAGGCCCTGGCACAGCGATAAATAAAACGCCCATTTACTCCACCGCCTGGTGGAGACATCCAAACTGCTCCAAGCCTGGTCATCACCAAGCCCCCTAATCATAGCCTACATTTAGAGGCCCAACATAAATCACACAATGGTAAACACCATGATTACAGATTTCATAAAAACTCCAAGCGACAGTATCTGTATCCGCTTTACATTGACGCCGTGAAGAATATGCTATTCCAGATAATGAATCATTGAAACACATGAAATTGAAAATGACATTATTTTTCGAATAGAAGGCCTCTGTTTATTTTCGCTAGTCCGTTAAAAAGAGCTTTGGTTTCATGCTATAGGCTAGAGGGCGTGATAAGTGACAAGATTACAACTATTAAGAACAGTAATCCCTGGTATTATGACACATCTGTCATTAACTATGCAACACAGTATCTACCCAAGTACCCTGGACTCCTTTCAAATGTTAACAAGCATGTTCCTGATCTCGTTAAAGTGTTAATTGTCTGAATATAGTCAATTTATATAATCCCATTGGTTTCACTGCTGCCCATTCAATAGGTTACTTCTAAGTATCTAAACGGAGTAGATTGGAGTGAAGTACCGCTCATAATCTCTATTCAAATATTTCCATATGACAACTGCTTACAGCCACTCCAATTAAAGGCCAGTCACTTTCTATTTAAGTCGGTTCATAGAGAGCCGGGCCGGTGCGTGGAGTGAACAATAGAACACTTTAAAGTGCGTTTTATTTTCCAAAACTGCTGATCGACTGGACAGGAGTCGCCTCTAAAGCCCTCTAAACAGCAGGTCAGAGACCTCAGGGGGATTAAGGGGTGGATAGGAGGGATGGTATCCAAACTGTGCCTTTTCTCTCTCTCTCTCCACAGAAAAGTTCCTGACTGTGCCGCGCGTGTTCAATTCTGTGGAAATGAGATGCGCATTTAAATGTGAGAGCTTGAGCAAGTCCACCGCCTGTGGCCACTGCAGGAGTTTGGTGCCCGCGGGTTAATTAATTGGGCCTGAATGCGAGCGTGCAGGAGGAGCGGCCAGCAGCAGCCAAGGCTTGATAATATACATCTGTGGTTTCTAGGAGAATCATTCAGTCGCCCATACACACACCCCATCCCCGCACACAAGGGAGGATTTTAAATAGGAAATTAGCATTCAGATGAGAGCGCATGCAAGGAGGGAGGCACTGGGAGGGGAGGCCTGGCGCCTCCGAAAGGAGAGGGGGACATGCATGGACTTCACGCATACTCCGGTGACATCTAACCTAATATCCCGACCGTCCGTGATAAAATCGGATTTTCCAATATAGTTTTTAGTAAAATTTCACATGTAGACTCACTAAATATGTCATGTTCACCACATTTTATAAACTCTACTCATGATTATCTTAAAAAGTAACGAACAAAAACGTGTTACCTAATTTGTTATAATAGTTGAATGTAAACATATATTTTGTATACATATCAACACATTTGAAGGGTCCATGGATTGAGAATACCTCAGTGCATTGCTGCTGCCAGCGAAGTTATGTATAAGGGTTCTCATTTTACAACGAAGCAAATCAAATGTCTTACATCAACCCATTCTATATGGTGAAACAGAAATACATAGCCAATTTCCTTTCTCATTTGGTGCAAACTAATTTATTCTGTACTTTTAGCATCGACTTTGCACCTTTTCTTGCTTTTACACACACACACACACACACACACAACTGGGTATCTCAGGTCAGACTCTTTCCAACGCTAATTATCAGTAAATAAGACCGCTAATTTAAAAAGCAATATGGCCGATTAACCCAAATACATATTGTCTAGTTGTGTCTTCTTCCCTCTGCTATGGCCTCCGTGGTCGGTATGGTAGAGAGGGAGGAAGAGGCAGATGCAAAGTGCTTGTATAGGCCAGGCATGCGTGCTACCAGCCACTCCACTCTTTGCTTATTGTGTAGCTTCTGTGAAATACAGGTCTTCATTAGGGGCCTGCCTGGAGAAGAGAGCCGCCAGAGGCTTTTGTAAGCGTGAATCACGGAGGTTTATGTCTTTTGTGTCGCTAATACTCCACTATGTCAGACGGAGTCTGTTTTAGTACAAGCCTTTATGGGCCCAAATTGCTCCTGAATTGGACAGTCAAGCACTTTAACGGCACTCACCTTCCACTCACCCCTTTTAACTAATTACTTACATTAACTCATTTTAACCTGTCAGGGACCTCGTGCCTATCTCCTTGCTGCTTGCAAATAAATGATGGTTGCAGTAAATAAAGTGCTTGTGTATGTGGGGCGCAAAATGTGTTTACCTCGGCTTGAATCAACACACTCAAGCTTTTTACCTCGCCATCCTCGTTAATGAAGCCAATTTCCGTTTGGGCTGCGTTGATCACTCTTTAATGCACTTCGCTGGTTTTTACAGTGCAATCAAACGCTAATTAAGAACTGGGGAGGGTGGTTTCTTACAGGGAGCAATCATAAAGGCATTCTATGTTTCCATTGAGCATTCGCTTACAGGGAGAGGAGAAAAGCAGGATGCACCTGGCTGAACGTTGCTCCTCAAGTAAATCGTTGGGTGACAATCTACATAAAATCTACGTTACAGGTGTATACATCTATTATAAAAGGATACAAAGTTAATATGTTCAACATTTACAGCAATACGTAAGAACATTACCAATTTGCTATTACCCATATATAGCTTCTGAGGCTGGTTTATAATTATGGACATTTCCGTTTCTGTGTGCTGTATGTATGCAACCAAACGTGTGCGTCCCATCAGCCCACATCAACGGAAATCGTCGTCTCCGACACCAGCCTCCACACAACAGACAGACAAATGCGCGAAGCCAGAAAAAAGTAAAGTGAAAAATCTAATGAAAGCCGGAATGTGTGTGTCATCCTAACAAGGAGCTGATTGAACATTTCTGAGAAGGAACATGAAGTTCATTAGTCTCCACGCTTCAGAGCAGCATTTAAAAGAAACTTCAATGCAGAAAAAAAATCTAATTACAATAAAGGAGAGAGACAATAGCTGTGAAGCATCAATTTAAGACTAATCACCACAATCACCATCCCCAGGGGTCCCGCGGTGGCACAGGCTGATGGGTTTGGGGGAGAAGATTGGGTTCCGTGTGGATGTGGCACTTCCCACTTCCCTCAAACGCCCAGTATTCATCACATCCCACATTTCTATCGCTTTTCCGTTACCGTCCTGCTATATCTCACTAATGACTGAGATGAAAGTATTCTGCTTTGTAAATTGTCTTTGCGTTGACTGGAAGTGTGAGTTTTGGTTTTCAACAATTTCCTTTGATTTGTTATCATACTGGAGGTTAATCGTTGAGGAAGAAGATACAACTGAATCCAATTAAATAGAATGTAATGCGTTTACACCAGAGAGATGGTTGGATGTATAGGTAGTGAAAATATACCAAAAATGAAGACTGAAGTAAGGGCCCTGTCTGTGCACAATTGCTGTTAGTGAATAAATAAACATGTATGGGTTTCCTGTACAAAGTAAGACTAATACAGTATAAAAATACATTCCCATTAAGATTTTTCATTGACCTTGATTCTTAGTCTATCTGGTTCCAAAGACTGGATATGATTCAGAGCTGTTAGAACAGAGGTGTCAAACCGATTCCACGGAGGGCCGAGTGTCTGCATGTTTCAGTTTTATCCTATAAATTGGTTCCCAGTTCAGACTCAAACAACCAGGTCAGAAACTAACCAATTAGTGACCTAATGAATCAATCAAGTACAAGGTGAGAATGAATACTTGCAGACACTCGGCCCTCAATGTAACTGGTTTGACACCCCTGTGCTAAAGAGTGCAAACATGCTAGTACAGGTGTTGAATTGTAGAGTGTGTGTACGTGTGTGCGTGCATGCTAGTGAATGTGTTGAACGGTAGAGTGAGTGTGTGTGTGTGCAAGCATGCTAGCAAATGTGTTGAACTCTAGAGTGTATGTGTGTGTGTGTGTACATCTGTATCCCCCTGTCATCAGTTGAGGAGAACACAGGGAGACGCAGCGGTTAATGAGAAGTGCCTCCTCTGCTCAGGTCAGACAGCCGTTTTCCTTTACTGTCTGTCTGGGACCTTCTCTATACCTCCTCTACTCCCATCTCTCCTCCCTCCCTCTCTTTGGCATTAAGACAGGCATTTCCTTGGGACACCCCGCCCCATCCACACACAGCTTCCTGCTGGCCTTCAGGGACAAGACAGGCAGTTCTTTAACGGGGACCTCCCCCCCTTTCGGTCCCTCTACACTGTCCTCAGACAGACACCATGAAGGCTCCATATTAACAGGCCCATCATGTCGCTATGCTGCCGCCATTGGGGGAGACAGAGAGAGAGAGAGGGAGGGAGGGAGCACAAAATCAAGCTGTCACCACCGAGCAGAGGGGGGAGGTAGGTAGGCCCCTCATCACCCCTAGCCCATTATAGCAGGTGCCAACCTGGGAAATAGGACACACAAATGCGTGGAGACTGCACACACATCCACACTCCTAATGTATTAACGCCTGCGGTACCAACCGGAGGGTGTGTGTTAACACTGTACACAGAGTAGCACACCAAGAAGGCCCGCTTATTCTCTATATTGTTTCAATTTCTCGAACTACATTCACGCCACTGAGCCACTGCCAATCTCAGATTAGGACAAAGGCTGGGATGGAAGACATGAAGTGGTTGCCGTGGTGATGTAATGACCACAACAAGATAACAAACAGCCCCGCTGCTTGGTATAATTACAACTGTAATGTTTATGTTCCTGTAATCAGTCAGATCATGTAGCTAGTCAGATCAAAACCATTATCAATATAACTAGAGGTATGTCAGCTATCATGATTCAATTTAGCCACTCACCAAAAATACATGTTTGTTTTATACAGAGGGGAAAATAAATAAATATAGGAAATAATTAACAACAATAAAATGCTACTTAGTCTGTCATAGTCCAGAATACATTTTTTTGAATAGTAAATGAAAAATGTTTCATATGATGTGTTGTTTATAGTTACAGCCAATTATGTCCAGTCAGGTCCAACCTGTGGGAAGTCATCCTTTTATTCTATTTGGACACATTCATATCTGAGCTACATTCCAACCACATTCATTGATTTATCAAATCACTCAGACACTTTTTTACTTCAAAACTATTTTTCAATTAAATGAGCATTAACACAATTTCCTAATGCAGAAAATCGAAGTAATCCCATACCTTTACCGTAGTATAAACTGGCTCAAATCGTAACCAGTTGCACCAAAAAATCATTAGAGTATAAACAATTTGAAACTTTCATGCAGCTTTGGACAAGTGGGAAAGACATGGGTTTACTTTTAAATGGCTCAAACTTCTGGGACTCAAACGTATGGCTCCACGAAACTCTGGAGGTGTAGAGCATCACTGGTTTGTAGCCTGTATGGGCAGGCAGACTGACTAGTCTATTAGCAGTAGCAAGCTGACGTCAGGTTCATGAAGTATGCCTACCTGGAAATGTTGACTGTGGTTGTAATATCAGAAGGGGTGTGGGTCAAGTGGAAGTATATATTTTACGTTGGGGAGGGTGGTGCATTTTAAAAGTCATATTACCTGAGTTTGACCAGCTCCCGTTCCCAATAGATTAAAAACAGACTCAAAATGTGAAAAGAATGCATTGGAAAACTCAGCAATTACAAAAGGCTTGGTGGGCCAAGATATGCTGAGCATCATGAAGAGAGGATCAACCAAACCAACCGCCAAGAGACAGTTGTTCCATACACAGCGGATGGAAACTCTCCGGTTAGAACAGACACAATTGAACGGCACACGTTGTTAGAACAGATCGTACGGCCCAAATGTCACAAGTAGAACGGCCCACGGTACACTTCATATGATGGATCATGCGATCCTAAACACAGACTTTGTTACGTTATGTTAGCGCCAAAAGAATCATGGGTTGTCGTGTTACCGCCTAATGGGTGTACTTCCATTCGGGCCAGGGGAATGGTGATTAAGGGTTGTTTGTGATCAAGCTGGCGGAGTCAAACACATTCTACCCCCTCTACCCGAGGCGGCGTTGTGCATCTGCAGCCGGCCCATTCCCTTTAACGTGACATAAAAACGTCACCAAGCCAAGAGTCTAAGAGCTCCAGATTTATATGGCGGCGTGTATGTGTGTTTAACTCAGATTGAGCCGTAAGTACCGGCAGGAGTAGGCCATAAACGGCTTGTGTCATAATGGCATATAAAGCCATTTCTTTAAAACCAGCAGCAGCTCCCGGTGTGTGTGTGGGCAGCACAATACGCTGGCGTGTAACCGTCTTCTGGTGAAGCAGGGGGACACTTTTGATATGTTTTGTAGTGTTTCAGTCTACAGCCTGTAGAGGGGTGTTGGTTTCCCTGCTGTGTGAGTGGCCTGGGTACAGCTGGCGTGGGAATGGGCATGTAGCGGGGTGATGGATGCTAGCGGTGCAGCAGACAGATGATCTACCAGGTGTTCTCTACAGCCCTCAGAGACACCTCACTTATGAGCCGGGATGCACAGCCAGACACAGCAAACCACACAACACCGCATCACACAGCACACCTAAAAAACCAACCAAAAAAACGATCTCACATATGAGAAAATGAACATTTTTCATGAGAAAAACAAATGACACCCCTGGGAAAGTTCACTTGTTTTTCTTTTTACTTGACAATCCTGGACACTTGGATATTTCACTTGAATTCCAAGCACCATTTACTGATAAAAGAAATCCAGGTGAATAAATCACACATACAAAACACTTTGCAACTATTAATGCAATTAAAATAAACTGAAATAAACAACAATTGAATGAGAGGAAAAGGGTTATTGCACTCCTACCTTAACCATACCATAAGATGGTTATAATTACAATCAGAGGCAACAAAACAGTTGTAAATTATTAGAAAAACATTTGAGGAACGGAGGAGGGTCCAGCCGTTGATTAAGAAGAGCTGATTTGTCTGGTTTGGTCTTAACCATAAGGGAGTGTGATAAAACACCATTCCTAGATTAGAACAAAGATACATCAGTGGCCCTAAGAAACAATACCGATGTCCACAAGTCGAGGGGTTAATGGACATTTACTAGCAATTCGAAGCACATCTTTCCACAGTCCGACCAATCATAACCAAACGGAAGTTCAGACCGATGGCGTTTACACAGGCCAGGTCTCCCACCAAATTTAGCCCATCGCCTCTATTGCCACAATCAATGTCTTGCCCAAACATGGCCTTGATGGGAGATCAGGTCTTAAGACAAAAACCCAGATTTAATTAGGTTACTGTAATCAGTCAATAGTGTGGAAGCAAAGATACAAATCCATACCCAAATATTTATTTAAAAAAATTAATATAAAAAGACAACCTTCCAGGGGGTGTACTAACTATTTCCTGACACTCACTCAAACATTCCACAAACAAAATAACCCAATACTCAAACAATCCCTACATACAACACCGCCATTTAACACACCGCCAACAAAAGACAAAAACTGTTCATATTAGTTTTATTCATTCAGTTCTTTGTGCCAAAAACAAAAACAGACCTGACTGCTGAACACATTTTTGGTATTCAAAACGTACATTCCTTTCTTCCATTATAAAGGCACTTCCCAGGTGTTTTGAAACAATACAATGGTTCAGTAAGTGAGAAAAGTATTTTTTGTTTCAATCCATGTCATACAGTGTTTAGCATCATTGCAGTTCATTTGCCTAGGCTTTTGGCTATATAATATTTTAGAAGGCATCAAATCTTGGCACCTTTAGAGAGCATGACAGAAGAGAGGTTCTTAGCACAAACCCCAAAATTGTTTCTGGGAAAATCTGAAAAGAATTTTGTCCTGTTGAGATGAATTAACATTGATGACGACAGAGGCTCACAAGGTACAACACAAATGTATGGTATGAGTGTATGTACCATATTAAAGGATGTTTAAGCATGTGGAAAACAATCTCCGTGCCTGCATACATTGATAGGAGAAAGAGCGAGATGAAGAAAATTAAAAAAAATTTAACCACTACATGTCTGTGAGAAATTGTGTCCCTGACAAAATTGTTGCTCTGTTGTTGGAGGACTTGGCGGGTGGAGACCAGGCACTAGTCCTGAGCCAGGGCCTTCTTCAGGGCTCTGAGCAGCATGGATCCCATAACACTCTTCTCGGTGTTGACGGTGATCACAGCTGTAGAGGACTCCCTCAACTCCACAGTCACCAGCAGAACAGCTCCAGTACAGGCAGTGATACCAGCAAACCTACAAAAAAAACAGGAAACAGGATATGGGTTACGGGGCTGACCGGATTCAACAGGGTTCTGGGGCTGACCGGATACAACAGGGTTCTGGGGCTGACCGGATA
>JACXGK010001554.1:0-14712 GCA_016801125.1 Novumbra hubbsi | reverse complement strand
GAGACAGATGAAAAGACCGGAAGTGAAAGGAAGAGCGGGCTAGACAGGAAGTGGAAAAGAGACAGAAGGATAGACAGGAAGTGGAAGAGAGACAGATGAGGAAACGGAGAGAGAGAGGAGCCAGAGGGAGGGGTAATTATCCGTCAGGTGTGTGTGTGTGTGCGTGACGGAGGAGGAAGCTCATTAGTACACCCTGTGTACACCAATTACACAGCAAGCCTTCACACACACACACACACACACTCCATTTCTCTAGGCATTCACCTGGCAGAGCAGTCTCAGGGAGGGACACTCCGGGAGAAAAACTCAGACAGATATAGTTGCAAACACACACACACACACACACACACACACACACACGTTAACCCCCGACTGCTCCCAGGTCGTGGCTCTAAATCAAGAATCAGTAGGCATTCCTACCTGGTGAAACCAATCCCATATAAACGGTGACTCCACCCCCCACACCCACCCACCTGTGCACATTGTCTTGACCAGAGGGAACCACGCCCACATTGGCCACGGCAGCCACCCGTCTGTTCATTGGTTGGCTGCTGGCGTTCTCCGCTGCCACCGTGATGGTTGCCGAACACTCGTTCATTCCCTGCAGTTTACCTGTATAGGTGAGAAACAGACAGTTAAATGATGCGCACACACACACACACATATATCACATCTTATCTTCAGGCGTACTGGACCGTACTGGACCGTACTGGACCGTACTGGAGGCGTACTGGAGGCGTACTGGACCTCGCTGACTGTTGACTGCACTCATCACAGTGAACTGGCTCCAGATACTAACAAATGACTAATGAACATAGTGACTTGAGAGCTTCCCAGTGAGGAACAAAAAGCTTTTTTAGACAACACAAGAGCCCCCGAAACAGCAGAACACGCTTTTATTGACTGGAGATTAGAATGTGTGTGTGTGTGTGTATGTGTGTCTGGGGGGGGGGTTAGAGTGAGGTGGATGAGTATGGTTAGCCAAAGGAGAATACTGCACTCAGTTAAAAATAAAAACAAATGTTTCTAAAGAACACCTGAAGAGAAGTGGCCTGGTTTAAAGAGTCTGCTTTCAAAGAGAGGGGCCAGTTGAATCTAGCTTTCTGTCTCCACATTTCTACTGTGGGGAGTCATCTAGAATAGACATCTAGTGAATGAGGATTCACTAATGAATTAACAACACCAGGAAAGCATTTAGCAGGCACTTAGGAGAGAGTGGTGGCCTATGCACTGTGTACTCTCAATGGCTCTTCTAGGTGCGTGTGTGTGTGTACACACAAGATATTCAGTCACTCTTGGAGGACAATTGAAGTTGAATGTAAAGTTGATTCTTTATTATTAAGTGTTCCTGCATTTAAGGCTCGCTAGAACAGCAAGCATGTATTATTGGCATCACTTATGAAGCCATTAAAACGAAAGTGAATTTGTGTCTCAGAGTGCACAACAGCCAGCCTCATTGGCACATTCTTAAACAACGCCTTAGCCCGAACACCAGGAAACAAATGTCATTGGCCCTGGCGCCGTTAATGTGGATAATGTGAGTCTGATCGCAGAACATAAAGATGTTGTTTTGGGGAGGAAGCTGCATGACGTCACCTTGCTCCTGGCGGAAGTCCTGTTCGCTCATGGTGACGGGCAGGAAAAGGTCTCCTACAGCAGGATGGACGGACACACTGAACTGGCCCTCTTTCGTACTGACGGACAACGGAAAAACAGGTCAACCGACAGCAATGGGAAAGCAGTGTGATTTGCCTGTATGTCTTTCCTTTGTCCCGGGATTGGCATTTGGACGCGAATTGATTGGCTTGGTCTCGAAGCGGATTTCTGATCACCCTATCGACCGGCGGAGTGAAGTCGAGAGGTGCCAATAGGATGAGAGCAGCTGCTCCGTTTGGTCTGCTTTTGGGCCATCCAGGAACAGCACAGGTGATTACTGACGGGGATAATTGTTATCTCTGAACAACACGATCGATGGCGGCTAACGCCTCACCTGGACATCAGGTCCGATGACAGGAGGGAGACAAAGAACCAGAGCGATAGAAGGGCAGTGAGAGACAGAAAGGGAGTAGGAGGAATGGGAGAAAGCAGGGAGGTGGAAGAGGTGTAGCAGCCTCACTGTGTATCAGGACTCGGTCAGTATCTCACCACAGTTGGAAGTTTGCTGCTTGTGTTGAGTCATTGAAGTCGATGCCCATGGAAACAGTTACCGAGGCATCTGGCTCGAGATACTCTAGGGGACAAGAAGGGAGATGACATGAGGATGAGAGGGGACAGGAGGATGAGAGGAGACAGGAGGATGAGAGGGGACAGGAGGATGAGAGGGGACATGAGGATGAGAGGGGACATGAGGATGAGAGAGGACAGGAGGATGAGAGAGAACAGGAGGATGAGAGAGAACAGGAGGATGAGAGAGAACAGGAGGATGAGAGAGAACAGGAGGATGAGAGAGAACAGGAGGATGAGAGAGAACAGGAGGATGAGAGGAATGAGTGACAAGGGCAGAGGGGGTGAGAGAGGGCAGAAAACAGGGAGAGAGCATTGGAGTCGACCAGACATGTATTTTATACTTCACAAAGCAAGGCCACCACTCTGAGAAATCCATCTTTCAATCCCATCCTCGAAACAAAAGAAAAACAATGCAGTAGCATATTTCCAAAGCAACAGGGCTGTCAAAGAGAATGACAGGGTCTGAAGACAGCAAACCAGAGAACGGAAGAGAACAAATGTAGGTAGAGAGGGAGGGAAAAAGTGCTACGTTAAAAGGAGTAAGAAAAGGTAGACAGACAGATCGGTAGGCCCAGAGGAGGCAGACAGACAGAACTGTAGGCCCAGAGGAGGCAGACAGACAGATCAGTAGGCCCGGAGGAGGCAGACAGACAGATCAGTAGGCCCAGAGGAGGCAGACAGACAGATCAGTAGGCCCAGAGGAGGCAGACAGACAGATCAGTAGGCCCAGAGGAGGCAGACAGACAGATCAGTAGGCCCAGAGGAGGCAGACAGACGGAAGCTTCTTCCACCGTCTCCTAGCATTCTCTCTGGAGCCCAAATAGTATACAGTCTCAGACGGAGGAGAGGGGGAGATGTGGGGGAGAGAGGGAGACGGGGGGGGGGGGGGGGGGGGGGGGGGGGGGGGGGGGGGGGGGGGGGGGGGGGGGGGGGGACCTGGGGGAGATGGTCTAGGACACCAAAGGACAGACCCTGGAAACAGAGCAATAATACACACTTCCCCTCCACAACCTTTTCTTAACATTCCTGCCAAAAAAATCTGCTATGTATCCCATTCCTGCCCGTTTGATTTCCCCAAACCCTCCCCTCTTTAGCCCCCCACTCTAGCTCATGCAGAATCACGTGGACATTAGTACAGTAGATGACAATGGAGAAGATCCACATGCGTTGGCGGTGGGCCATTCAGCTCTAAGGAAGGTCAACTGCTAGCCTATCAGTTCTTTAGGAGGTTAAAGACTGATAAAGTGAGGTATTCCATCCGCATTCACTTTCTCCTGCTTAATATGAAAACCAACTCTACACACACCCACGTACAGAGCTCAATCGATCCCAATTACCCAGTGTTTGGCTGCCTGAGTTCCTTCAATGCCCAATCAATCCACACCCAATTGATGCTTTTAATGTGCTTCAGTGCACAACACTCTTCATGTATTTTTTCTTTCTCCTCTTTTGCCTCACTTTGATGTCTGCAGGAGAAGGCGGGCCCGGAGGAGGGTTTTAGAGATATTACCCAATCTACAGAGTTTACAAGAGATTATGTGGATTAATAACACCAATCTCACCTATGGGAGCGGCTATTAGAAGTCGACTATTGCAAGTCTCCTGTGCTACAGGCACAGTTTAATACAGAAACTAGCCGACCGAAGAACATTGACAACAACAGAGAACTTACTTTAAAGATACCTCGTATACATTTGACAAGACCAACAGCGGCTATATCTGTAATATTCAATTAGTTTGTCTTCCTCAGCACACTATTGAACTCAATTGAACTCAAGCAGTAATAGGCTCCCTACTATAGTAGGAAGGTAAAATACCCCACCTTCTATAAAACTCTAGCAGTATAACTCCCCTGATAAGGTATTAATGCAGTATAACTCCTCCCCCACCTGTAATGCACCTACTATAGTACTGAAGCAGTATAATCCCTCCCCAATACAGTATTGACGCAGTAGAACTCCCCCACTATAGTATCAACGCACCTACTATAGTAGAATAGAAGCAGGATAACTCACTCATTCAGTATAACACCCCTACTGTAGTATTGAATCAGTTTGACTCGTCTATAGTATTGAATCAGCGTGACTCGTCTATAGTATTGAATCAGCGTGACTCGTCTATAGTATTGAATCAGCGTGACTCGTCTATAGTATTGAATCAGCGTGACTCACCTATTGTATTGAAGCAGTGCATTTTGAGTCCTGTGGGGCTCCTTTCTCCGATGTGGATCTGTTCCAGACGGTGGTCTGAAGTGTTGGTCAGGCTAACCTGAACCGAGACCATGCTGGGCTGGTAGAGACAGGGCTGTCTGGTGAATTGGTACTGGGCTGACAGGCCTTTACCGGTCATTCGGTGCAGCAGGATGTGGCTCTTCTCTGGGACAAATGCAGGCCCACTCACCTGGAGACATACCAGGACAGAATACACTGTGAATCGTACTGACTGAAAGGCTGGTTGGTTGTTGGCAACTTCAGGTCATCTGGAAAAAATAAAGCTGTTGAATGACATGGTCCGGCAATACATCCACATGACAGAAGTAGAAAGCCAAGCGCTCACATCGGCATTGCTAACTTAGGACCAGCTCCAATAATTAAATATCTATTTCCCACCATGCTGTATTCAGGGTACTCCTCTGAAAGCAGTAAGAGGATTTGTTGAGGACCAAGCTCTGCGCATTAACCATCAAATGACTAATGGCCAGCATCCTTCATTAACAATATAATGACTAATGGCCAGCATCCTTCATTAAACATCAACTGACTTATGCCCATCATCCTACATTAACTATCAACTGACTTATGGCCAGCATCCTTCATTAAACATCAACTGACTTATGCCCATCATCCTACATTAACTATCAACTGACTTATGGCCATCATCCTTCATTAACTACCAAATGACTAATGGCCAGCATCCTTCATTAACCATCAACTGACTTATGGTCAGCATCCTTTATTACCAACAACTGACTTATGGCCAGCATCCTTCATTAACCATCAACTGACTTATGGCCGGCATCCTTCATTAACCATCAACTGACTTATGGCCAGCATCCTTCATTAACCATCAACTGACTTATAGCCAGCATCCTTTATTAACCATCAACTGTACTACCTGGAAAAGGCCTCAAGAACAGCAACACATAAACCCATGTAATATTATTATTCCAATGTCCCCAATCAGGCAGGTTAGCAGAGAGTGGGTCTGAAGCCCTTCCACAGCCGTCTGAATGACTGCTCAGCCATAATGAATGGGAACACTAGAGGCCTGCTCTGGGCCTGGCCTGCCATTCAGCTCTTTATTAACAGAGCTTTTACCTTTTCACCAGCAGGAAATGTAATTACCATAGCACAGAGGGGCAGGACAAAACCCCCTGTCAGGAAGGGGGGAGGTCTTCACACATTCGTGAATTTAAGCAGAGTGTTTTCTTGTTATTTTTATTTTTTTTGTTCTTTACCATTTCACTCTGTACATTAGCATGGTGCCTCGTTCATTTTGTATTCTGTTCATTCTTCCATTCCATTTTCTTTGCATTCTCATATTGATAAACCGGCTAGAGGGCCCTCTCTCGACAAGTCCATTTGACACTGGCAATGGCACTCTGGACTCAAGAGAATCTAGAACACATTAGCACTTTATTTAGGCTTACATAAAGTGGTACAAGCCAAATATTTACACAAAAAGCAGAAACAAATAAACAAGACCACTATTGACACATTTTTGTTGAATAGGTACATAACAACCAACATACCAATACACCAATAGAATGCTACTATTTTCTTTGTGGTACGGTGAATTCAAAATGTATTTGAATGGAGCATTTTTTTTTTTTTCATGTTGGCTCTATATTCCTGCAATTGAATTGTATTAGAAATTACATATTTTGAAAAGCGGTAAATGACTGTTAGCTATAATTTTAGGGTGCCCTTATCCATATTGGATGAGCAATCTAGACATAAATTGTACCATTTGGTCAGATTAAAGGGGCATTTCTCCAAGTGGAAACCTTACTACCATGAAAATGTCTGCATTATACCAATCTGGCTACTTTTATGTAGTCAAGGTTGTCCTAGTTTAATAGATGCCATTCGGTGATTTTCCTATCAGCAGATATATTGAGAAAAGTACAAGGTGCCAACATGTTAATGCTCACTAAAAGACTAGTCCTCCAGTGGGTAGTTACTTCCTACTACGTCAGGAAAAAGGCACAGTCCAGAACAACATCTCAGTAGACTGACTTTTGCTAGCTAGCTAACTTTCCATTATGCAAAATCATGTCTTGACATTGTGAATTCTGCAACCCATAAACCCATTTTTGTCTTCAGAATAATAAAGAAATGCTAAAATGGATTTAGATCAGGGAACTGACTTGGTCTATCAAGAACTTTCCACTTAAATCTTTTCACCCGGAAGAGCAGACGACCGTAAATGTCAAGCCCTACAGAGTCATTATATTATTTTAAATCCAAAGCGCTGGAATACATTGGTTAGCAGCATTTGAAGGCGAATAAACTTGTTACAGAAATGTGACATTTTTAGTCTCTCATTAATTGTGAAAATGTGACCTGAGGACCACCAGCCCAGCCATGCAGTGAGATAACCGAGGTAACACGAGGACCACCAGACCAGCCATGCAGTGAGATAACCGAGGTAACACGAGGACCACCAGCCCAGCCATGCAGTGAGATAACCGAGGTAACACGAGGACCACCAGCCCAGCCATGCAGTGAGATAACCGAGGTAACACGAGGACCACTAGGCCAGTAGTCAAGTCCATGTACTAACTAGGATAAAGTACGTCAATCACTCAGGCATTGTGATGTCACCTGCTCCCTGTGGCTTCAGACACATGGACATCAGGTGTTACGAAAGGTATGCGAGAGAATGTTAATGACGTGTAAACTCATACTGAACCCCTCAACCTATACGGTTGGGTTTTGCTCTCAGATAAGTGGACAGCCGGGGGAGGGAGGCAAAGGGAGGGAAATAAGGGGTGAGAAAATGTCAAAAAGTGTGAAATGATAACGTGATGACATGTGACTACACACTCACAAATGGTTTTTATCAGTGTCAGAAACAATGTGGGAGGTGTTTGACAGGAGATAGAGGTGGGTGGATGGACAGCCAGTCTGTCCCAGATCTAATCAAAGGAGAAGGTATGGAGAAACAAAAATAAGGGAGAGAAAAACAGAGGGGGGAGAGAAACAGAGAGAGAGAGAGAGAGAAAGAGAGAGTCCGGGGAGAAATGGTGGAGAAGTACAGTACCTTGCAAAATGATGCTTCCAAAAATAAACGTCTTAATAGTTCATATTTATCAATAAACAAAATGCATGAGTGAAGAGAAGAACAATCCAAATCAAATCAATATTTGGTGTTACTACCCTCTGCATTCAAAACAGCATCAAGTCCTCTAGGTAACTTGTACACAGATACTGAACTCGCCAGGTGGGTTGGTCCAAACACGTAGAAGAACTAACCACACTTCTACGGATTTAGGGAGCCTCAGTTGCTTCTCTCTCTCGTTCAGTCAAGACCCTGACCACATGCCTTAAAAAACCCTGACTTTGTGCAAGTGTACCTAGACGAACGTACGCCGTTCTAAAGGCAAACGGTGCTCACATCATTTTCTGATTTGGATTTAGACTTTTCTTCTGTTCACTGACTTTAGCATTTTGCTAATTGCTAAATATAATCTATTAACAGGTCTATTTTTTAAAGCATTTCATACCTGCCTAAAACATTTGCACATTGTCGCAGAGTGTGAAAAATCAGGTTAAACCCAACGTGGTGTTGAGGAGATGCCGTCACCGTTGTGTGACTGACCCGTGTCCCCAACGCTTCATGGACACCCGAACAGACACAGGACCAGGCAATGACTACACCACAAAAGGGAATGGCTAATCCCAGCCAAACTTCAGCCCTTTTTCGTCCTACACCAGCAGACCCGCGTGGACGCTAGCTGGCGTGCAGCCTGTCGGGAACCGCCCCTCCCCGGACACAGACGGGAACGGGGTCAAACAAACATTCGGCGTGGTGTTTGTCACGGCACGGTGCCCTCCCACTCGTCCGTCACGCCGGCGGGGGGAAATTTATCGGGCCACTTTTGTCCATGTCAGAGCAGTCGTTGTCGATATAGCCGGCCGTAATGTCTGCCACCCCTTCACAGAGCAGATTTACCTTCCTGACAAGCACATCCCCCCCCCCCCCCCCCCTCCGCGCTCAAGGTCCTGTCCAACACCCCCGGGAGGAGGGGGAAGCACGGGGGGGAGGGATGGAGGGAGAGGGAGGACATGATAGGACAGGGCTTCAAACTGCTTATCATCACCAATTTGACACAGCGGACAGTAAAAGGCCTAACACACACGCCCGCAACGCTGGCCCGCGAGGCAGGACACACTCTCCAGAACCAAAGTGTAAATAACAGCCGGCTGGAAATGTAACCTTGACTCCCCGGTGTCGTCTTGTCTCTGGACTTGGGGGAAGGTGACGATGGGAGAGGAAGTTGATTGAGAGGCTCTATTATGTCTCAACTTAAAGGAAGCTAGTGTGATGGATGACACACACGCCAGTCACCTTCAGACACACACACACACACACACCTTACTACCTCTCTCCCTGCATCCTCTCTGGCAAATGACCTGAAAATCCAGCTGACATATTCAAAAGGGGCTCACCATAACCGGGACATGTGGATGCAGAACCGGTCCAATTTAGGAGGGTTAGTGTTTGTGTGTGTCTGTGTGTGTGTGTGTGTGTGTGGTGTGTGTTGTCTGGTATGTGTGTTGTGAGATGTATTGGAAAGTACTGAAAATCCATTTCTGTTTGTGACATTGGCTGCTTGTTTCTTCAAAAAGAGGATTTCATTATGTTGTGAGATTGTATATGTGAGAGGTTGAGAGACAGACTCTCAGAGAAACGGAGAGAAAGAAAGAGAGAGAGCAGTGTAAGAGAAACAGAGGCAGACTGCAGTAAGACAGTCAGAAGCAGACAGACAGCCACTCAAATAGAGGTAGACAGACAGAGAGAGGCAAACAGATTGAGGCAGGCAAGCAGATTGAGGCAGGCAAGCAGATTGAGGCAGGCAAATAGATAGAGGCAGGCAAATAGACAGACAGCTAGATCAGTGAAATATGTTTGACTTCATTGTAATTGTTCCTTTTAGTCAGTCAAGAGATGACATTTAATTGATTGGGCAAAACAGAAGACCATCACCAGGCAGAGTGGACTGGACGTCACTAAAGTCACCTACACTAATATTAAGCCAACAAGAGTTAGTTAACCCAACGAACACAGACAAAGGTTAGCTCATCAGGGGCAATCAAAAAACAAAATGAGACTTCTACAAGCGATTAACCCTGGTAAAGAAACATCCGAAGTGACGGTAGACTTGAGTCCCCCAGAAAACCTTACTGTTATCTCTTTAGATTCATGGTAGACAGACAGACATACCGACCAATCCCTACACACCAACACACTGACCCACCTACAAGGAATTAGTATAGTTTAAAAGTTCTGGGGAAACCGTAGAACCAGCAGTGTCCACAGGGGGCGCTACATTCACCCACTCCACCACTCCCCCTCTGGAATGTGGAGCTCAACCCCCCCATCTAACCCAGTGCATATTGAACTATTTCCTACAGGGCATTCAAACCTCTCTGCCCGGACAGTGAGAGTGAGTGGCAGGTACGGGTGTGTGGAGGGCAGGTCTGTTATATTCCTCCCTCTCCTAGCCCGCTGCTGACTCATAATTAGACCTTAACCCAGAGCACCCTCACCGGGGGAGGTCAGAGGGGTGAGGCGCGGGAGAGGGAGGGAGGCGAGTCCTGCCTGATGGGCACCAAATGAACAAATTATGATGGGCCCCCTCCGGGCGTGATGGGGTCAAACGGCCCGCGGCCTGCCGCTGACAGTTCAATTTCCCCCCAACGCAGCCCCGTTCGCCCGACGCTAATTATGAATGAAAAGTTATCAGCCTTAGCCAAACCAGGCCCGCCCCTCCCTCCCCCCCCCCCTCACACACACTACAGACAGGGGGGGGGGGATTTAAGAAGCATTTGAGATCCTCTAATGTCAAAATGTTATTAGAGAGAGTGAGAGCAAGAGAGCGAGAGAGAGAGAGAGAGAGAGAGGAGGATAGTAGCGGAAGTGGAAAAGAGGAGAAGAAGAGGGAGGGTGGAGAGGGGGGAGGAAAAAGCATTAGAGAGAGGAAGAGCGAGGGGTCACAGACAGTGACTGAGGTTAATGTAAATGTCTTTGATAACAATGCAGTAATTCTCTAAAAGGACCAAAGCGCTCAGCTGAGACACACTCACCGGTTCTGTGGGTGTATTGCTGAGAAATAGAAGTGACACCGGGGCAGACGAGTCTGTGTGTCTATGTGAAGGAGCCAGCGTGTGTGTGTGTGTGTGAGAAAGAAATTGACCGATACTGTGTGTGTGTGTGAGAAAGAGATTGACTGATACTGTGTGTGTCAGCTCTCACGTCTTTGAAATAAGTAGCGATTGGGTTGTGAGGTTATTTACCCCGTCTATGAATCCTGATGGCCATCATGTATTTATGCATAGAATTGACTCTCAATCAGACGCTGATGTGCAAACAGCACCCTGTTTAATCTGCATTTCTATTCTCCATTACCGCACGGCCTTCACCTCTCAGTACACAGCACTCTGCATACAGACAGGCCTGAGACTAGCTGTCAATCTCACATGCGCACACACACACACACACACAGAAAAAGAGAGATAAGACAAGGGACGTTGAAGCGATAGGGGGACGTATATACTCTCCATGGAATTGTCTTCTATTGGTGGACAGAGCCAAGTCCAGGAAGTACAAGGCCAACCAACATACATCCATCTCAGCAGCACAGAGAAAAAGGGCCAATCAACTGGGAAAAGGTCAACTATCATGAATACACACTGTACAGAGACCACAGAGAGGACAAATGACAGGGGAAAAGGGAGACACGGAGAGAAAGAGGAAAAAGAGATGGAAATGGAGACAGATAGGGATGGAGGGAGGAGGTGGTGAATAGAGGGAGGTGAATAGAGGGAGTGGGATAGAGGGTGTATTATAGAGGGAGGTGGATAAAACAGACAGGACCACTGCCCAGTCAAGACAGACAGGACCACTGTCCAGTCAAGACAAACAGGACCACTGCCCAGTCAAGACAGACAGGACCACTGCCCAGTCAAGACAGACAGGACCACTGCCCAGTCATGACAGACAGGACCACTGCCCAGTCAAGACAGACAGGACCACTGTCCAGTCAAGACAGACAGGACCACTGCCCAGTCAAGACAGACAGGACCTCTGCCCAGTCAAGACAGACAGGACCACTGCCCAGTCATGACAGACAGGACCACTGTCCAGTAAAGACAGACAGGACCACTGTCCAGTAAAGACAGACAGGACCACTGTCCAGTAAAGACACTGTACCTGTATGAGAAGAGAGTTAGAAACAAGTCCAGGAAGAAGGAAAAAGTCTACAGCCAAGCGGAGGAGATGTCTCAGCTCCTGAATACACCCAATCATTTAGAGATATATGAAACTAAAGTACAGTGTGATCCAAGGCAGCTCTATCTCTGCTACGTCAGCTCGACACCTAGCCTAGACGTCCTACACACAGAGGAGGGGACAGACGGGGACAGACAAACAGAATAACAGACATATGGACAAACACAGAAAAGACAGACAACCACTCACCTGCATGGTGGAGGAGATGTTGGAGAGAGACAGACCTTCCAGGTCTGCTAGCAGGCTGGGGGCAAGGACAGACCTGGCGTGGGTCACGGGTCCAGGGGTGACTACAGGACACACACAGTACAGTCATGACAGTTCTGACCGGACCACAGGCAGAACCAGAGTATCAGAACATCCGTCAACTCACAGTCATCAAGATCCAACAGAGACACCACCTTCTGGGACTTCATCGCCTGCGGGGGGGGACGGAAACCACACAAGAAACGGTTACGGCCCTGAAGACACGCAGATGCCCACCGACTTGAAAGAGGTGCCGTTTGACAAATCCAATATTAGCCCACGCAGGAGGGCAGGCGGTGAAGATGTCTCTGGTAAACACACTTGTCAGCGCAGTGAAACACGCGGGAGGAGGGCGGATGATGAAGGAACCAGATGTGGGCGAGAGGGATGACACCAAGCAGAATATTGCCAGTAAAGTGGGTGTGTATGAATACGGGGGGGGGGGGGGAAGCCAGGGCTCCGTGACGTGACTGACAGCTGTAACATGAAATGTGATTCCATCCCTCCGGTACATCTGGAGTGCCGGTCCGATCGGGTCGGGGCGAGGCGTCACAGCCCACACAACCCGGGGCCCGCGGCGAGGACGCCAGGCTTGACTAACGCGTCCGCCGCATCACCGCGAACACAGGCTGACCGACAACAGGCAGCGAGAAGAGTGTCTCAGTCAGCCACGGGCCTGTTCCCTGCTCAGAAAGACCCAGCCTTGTCTGGCGGGCCGGGCTGAGGCCCGAGATGGCAGGCGGGGGGAGGGAGTGACTGTAGACATGTCTGAGATAAATCGAGATTAAGAGAGATAGATATAGAAAGAGAGATATATATATATAGCAGGAGAAACAGTGAGGAATGCGAGAGATGAGCAGACCAAAATCCAATTCCACGGGGCACAATGACATTTCTCTGGCTACAGTCTCTCTACAAAGACCCGGTTCTGGTGTCCCATGATAAACAGAACAGCGGTTTACACCGTCTAATTCCGAGAGGAGAACCGCTCCCGATTGGACACGCAGGTCAACAGACATTCATCTGTTCGCAGTCAGACCACGGCCTCAATTCAATCAACCGCGGATAAAGGAACAGGAGTGTGTATCAGGGCGGGTGATATAAGAGGTGTTAACCATGTTAGGCCGACCGACTCCCATGAGGGCCCGTTATCTCACCTTGGGTTTGACTTTAGACTTCTTGTGTTCAGTTCCTGAGTCGGAGTCCGTTGCAGAGCCAGACGAGGAATCAGAGGAATCTTCTGCAGACGAACTGCTGCCTTTTTTGTTCATGTTCCCATTCTCATCCGAATCACTGGCGCACACACACACACACACACACACACACACACAGGAGAGAGAACACAGGCGATTGTTAGAGGGTGGAACTGCCTAATCACAACACTTATTCTATTTGTACCTCTAATACAAAAAGAGGGCATGTTTACAGATTTCCCGTGAGGAAATCAAAAGAATTTGGCAACCTGAATATATCTTGAAGTATCCCACGTTATCATGGGCAAAACCGATCCACCACAGCATCTAGTGCAGTCCACTTAAACTCTGTCAGACCAACCAAAATCGATGTGTTTAGGTTTGCCCACTTTAATTTAATATCGCTAAAAAGTTTCTCCTCCTCGCGGTTTCTCCCTCTCTCTTCAATTTGTCCCGATAATGAGTGTTTACTCGGCCTGCCTGGGATTCTCAGCTGTTAAATTAACGAGGAGAATTGTGACGGTAACTGGCTTTTTAACTTGGCCGATGATGAGAAGCCAGTATTAATTTGGCCTACAGATTTCATTTGTTGCGAACAGGAAAAAGCGATATAAATCAGAGTGGTGTGATTACGGCCTGCCTGGAATGACTGGGACGTAATGAGGGCATTATGCTGTGTTTGTTGTGGAAGCACTGGGGTGAGCTGGGATAATTACTGTGTGTGTGTGTGTGTGATTGAGAGAGAATGTGCTTGTGAAAGGGATATAGGGCATGTGTCTATGCGTTCGAAAGAGTGTGATAGGGATATAGGAAGTGTGCGTGTCTGTATGTGTGTGTGTCTGTATGTGTGTGTGCTCACGGGGGTGAACTGCTCTAATTACACTCTCTAATGGAGGGAACAGGGTCAGATGCTGCCTCGTCACACAGAGAGAGCAGGTCGGTCAGGGTTGTGTGTGTGTGCGTGTGTGTAAGAGTGTACTTGTGTGACAGATTGAAATAGAACGTGTCAGGAACAACATTTGGCATGGTGTGTGTGTGTGTGTTCAGCAGTAATGACTCACATCTCATTCATTTGTACAACCAGGCAGCTAAATGGCCACCAACTGCCTTCATCTATCAGCTATGGGGATCTGGACGACACTACTGAAACAGTCCACCTTCTAAGTGAGTGAGTGTGTGTGCGTGTGTGAGGGCATGCGTGTATGTGTGTGAGTGCGGTGAGTGCGTGTGTGTGTGGTGAGTGCGGGTGTGGGCGGTGATTGCGTGTGTGGGTGTGTGTAGTGAGTGCGTGTGTGGGTGCGTGAGTGCGTGTGGGGGTGCGTGTGTGGTGAGTGCGTGTGTGTGTGGTGAGTGCGTGTGTGTGTGGTGAGTGCGTGTGGTGAGTGCGTGTGTGTGTGGTGAGTGCTTGTGGGGGTGCGTGTGTGGTGAGTGCGTGTGTGGGTGCGGTGAGTGGGTGTGTGGTGAGTGCGTGAGTGGGTGTGTGTGGTGAGTGCGTGTGTGTGGTGAGTGCGTGTGTGTGTGTGGTGAGTGT
>JACXGK010001553.1:22619-67421 GCA_016801125.1 Novumbra hubbsi | reverse complement strand
CTGGGTGTGAGGCCGAGCCTGGGTTTGAGGCTGGACTTGAGAGTAAGGCTTGCCTTGGGGGTGCATCTGAACCTGAGGGTGAATATCAGTGAGCACCTGATGTGGCCCGACTGGGGCTGATGCTTGACAATGTGGTTGGGCCTGTGCTTGAGGCTGGTAAACCGGTGATGGAACCTGTGGCTGGGTCTTCTGGCCCTGCTGCGGCAGAGCATCTATTTGAGATTGAGCTTGAGATTTAGACATGGCCGGTATCTGTGATAAAGGAGAGATCCCAGGTTGACATTGGCCTGAGATGGTTGGTTGTTGTTGGGTTTGGGTCATGTGCTGATAGTGAGTCCCAGTTTGAGATGGAGCATGGGTAATTAACTTGGGTTGCTCTTGGTTCTGGGCTATTTGTTTAGGTTGAGTGTGGCTCATGGTCTTGGATTGGGCTGAGGTCAAGGAATGGGCAGGAGGCTGACCATAAAGATAGGCCTGGGGAACTTGCTGAGCCTGACCACTAGTTATGCTCTGTGGCTGGGGCCTAGGGGTTCCTGCTGGCTGTGGAACTACCTGGACAGGGATTTTAGCTATGCCTGCTTTCTTTTGTTGTGTTTGAATATGTGTTTGACTTGGAGCTTGTTTTGGAGCCTGGGCTGGAGCTTTGGCTGAAGCTTGATCTGAAGCTTGGATTGGAGATTGGGCTAGAGTCTGTGATGAAGCTTTTGCTGGACCTTGGGCTGAAGATTGGGCTGAAGATTGGACTGGAGCCTGGTCTAAAGCCTGGGTCTGATCCATAGCTTTATTCTGAAGCCAGGGTCGGTTTTTACTGGCCTGAGGTTGCTTCTTTCGGCTCTGAATCTCATCCTTGGTTAGAAGATGCTTCTGTGTTGGTGCTGATGGTTGGCCCCGTCCCAGGTCTTGGCCTTGAAACTGCTGCTGAACAGATACCTGTTGGTTTTTAGATCGTACCTGAGAGAACTGTGGAGAGATTTGTTGTTCAGTGTGACACTGCTGGTGAGGCGCTGACTGTTGCTGCACCGGCGCTTGTTTTTGAGGCTGTGTTGGGGGTGGAGAGAGTTTCTTTCTCTGAGAAGCCATCTCTGTCAGTGCCCGGGGCTTCTGAGGTGACTGGGCCTGTCCCTTTGATTGAGCAACAGCCTGTGCATAGGAATAGGGAAGAGGAGGACTGGGGTTTCCCTTCTTCTCTGTGTATTCCTGGACTATGATCTGGGGTACTGGTGGTTGTTGGGCTTGAATTTGGGAATTTGGTTTCACATCAGACAGAGACTGACCAAATCCCTGAGAGGGGTGCTCCGCTAGAGGGACGATTTTATGCTGTGAAGGGTGAGTCTCAGTGCCTTCCTTAGATTGGATGAGGATCTTCGGTGGAGGTTGATCTTCTGTGGGGCTTTTGCTTCTGTCTCTTCTGGCTCCGAGAGAACTCAACATCCCAACTACCTCCTGTAATAAAACATTTTAGCGTTACCAGTCAGCATGTCTTTTCACGTGAAAACGATGGAAAAAAATGTATTTAGGATAGAAGAGACAGAAGAAAAGGGATGAGCACTGGCCTGTGACTGAGCCACAGCAGCTCTGACTCTGTCCTGCATGGCGGAGGCTCTGAGGTACTGAAGGGGAGAGTTCTTCTGCCCGGTCATCACCATCACCTGCAGGTCCTGCTCCTCCGTCACTGCCTGGCCCTCCAGCTGCAGCCCACGAGAAACCAGCACCTGGAGAAAACAACTCCATGAGCACTTTATAATTCATATACAAGGCAATGATCTAACCTTTGCCGAACAGTGGACCTGCTTTACTTATCATTGTTCACACATTTCCAACCTGGCTAGCTAACTCTTCAGAGAAGCTATGAACATTTACCTTATGTTTCCCTAGTATGTTATCGTTGGCCCATGTCAGTCTTACCCTGGTACGGGGGTCCTGGCCACGCGGGCCCCGACGTTCTCCGGCCTTCAGGATGTAGTAGAGCTCCCGGGCCTCTGTCTCCCAATGCAGGAGTTCTGCCAGGCGACCCTCAAGCCCAGACACAATGTGCAGGAGCTCCACACACACCTGCTCAGACTCAGCCAGGGTCTGCATAACCTACAGTCAAAACATACAGTAATCATGAACTTAAGAAAGATGGTGACTACTTTACAGTGATCTAGTATGTTTATTTAGTCCCAAGTACCCACAGCAGTATCAAAACAGGAAGTTAGCATATTAAACATCATATTTCAAAGAAATAATATATTAAATAAGTAATCAACCTCAGGTAAAGCCCGCTTGAGTTTCTGTAGAGTCTCAGCAGAGCATTCAGGGGAAGGAGAAAGGGAATTCATATTCACTTCCTTTATTTTCCTCATCATGAACTGAACAGCAAAGGAAAAACAGAGACCAAAGTTGAAATGCATTTTCAGTATAAAAAAGAAATCTGTTGCTTGAAAAGCTTCATTATCAATTAATCAATTTAACTTCACAGTGAATAATCTTCTAATAACAGTTTACCTGTATTTTCTTTCTGTAGATCCTCAGTGGACCAGACATGGCTTCCACAGGTTCCTTTAGGATCTGAGTGGCCTCTCTAAAGAGAATGTGAAGGTCTTCGGATCTGGCAGTGGCTCCGCTGGGCTCTGCTACAACAGCCTGGGTGTACAAAAAAGCTTTTATCGAACTGCACAGTATTTTCACACAAATGTAACAAGAGACCATTATAACATTGAAGTGCATCTTTGACTTACAAACTGTGTTAGCTTGATGAAGTCTGCCCAATGCAGGTTGATCTTGCAGAGGTCATCTGTCATGGCTCGGGAGGTCGTGGGGTCAGTTTGTTGAATCAGGAAGTTCCCCACTTCATTTACATGAGCCAGACGGGACTTCCATTCTGCTATACTCTCATATGTTACCTAAGCAACATAAAAACACATTATTATTACTGAAAAATAATACTTTTTCAGCAGTGAAAGGGGAAGCGATAGCTATGTTTTTTTTATACTATATACATGGGGTTTTGTCTGTACCTCTGGCCTCTGTGTAATGGCATGGGAGGCTGAACCCTGCTCCAGCCAGGCTTGCAGGGAACTGGAGGAGTCACAGTAAGAGTCCCAGGCAGACAGCACGCGGCCCATAGCGCTCTTTACCATAGACAGTTCCTCCAGAGTCACTGCACGTTGCTCCTCCAACTCCTTTACTTGACACATGATGGATTCAGAGTCTGCAGCTAGAGAACACAATCAAAAACACAGATTTGCTAAGTCTTCAGATAAACTTACCCATAATGTGTAAACGTAACCTTAACAAATTCGAAGCCTTATTCTAATGATAACCATAAACTAGTAATATAAAGCTCTTTGTTGAAGTGAAAGCTGGCCGAATAGTCTTGCTTGGCATAATTGTTCTAGCGAAGCAAGGAACGTAACAGAGGAACACACACACATACAGTTACACAATGTGTACGTTGAGACAGTTCTCCTACCTAGGGCAGATTTGCTCGTATATTTGCTCGCAACAACCTTTAATTTAAGGAGGGCCCCCTCCAGCAATGTTGGTAAATCCTGCTTAACCACCAACTCCTGAAAACAAAACCAAAGATAAGTCCTCTGACTTCACATGGGTTTGGATGTACTGTTGTGAAGCAAGTCTGCCTCGTGTTAACAGAAAATCGGCACACTCAGCTGCTGAGGAGGATCACTCACATGCCAGTCCCTCAGCAACACGCGAACAGCCTCCTGGGAAATGTAGGGTCTCTTCCAGACACGGAGCTTGGTGTTGAACTGGCCCAGGAATTCCAGCACGGTGTGTCGATGCTCCTGGTACTCCAGTTTGATGCCCTGGTACTTGGCAGTGACTCTTACACTGGTGAACCTACAATGGGGGGAAAGAGGTCAGGGTTGCTGAAGGCTTTCTGACATATTCACACCACGACGTGGGAGAACAGGGCCGACCAGTAGATGGGACCACACCTTCTCTTCATCTCTTCCAGTTTGTCCGTGGGCACCAGAATGGCTCCATATTCATCCACATTCGGGAACTTCTGAAAGTTTTTCATTTGTTGTGGCATCTCTTCTAGCGATGTCTATAAAAACACACATTCATTGGACAGTCATCAGTGAGGGCTGGTCTTCGTTGCAGGCTGGTCTTCGGTTCCCAAGAGCCAAGGTTTCATTCTAGGTTTGAGATGTTACCTTGAGCAGCTCAAGTTTCTCTCGAGCCTCTTCAGCAGCACGGGAGTGATCCTGAGAATCCCCTTCCTCCTCAGCAAGGGCTCCCTCGGCTGTCAGTAACCAGCGGCCCACAGCGTCCAGGGGAGCAGGCAGACTCAAGTCCAGCTCTTTCTTATACTCCCGCAGCTGCACAGGAACAGTCACATAACAAAGTAACAAAGCAAATACATTAAAACACACCTAGACACACACCAAAAACATTACAGTTTTATGTTTCAAGTATACACGTACACTCAGTAGCCACTATAGTAGGTACAGCTATCTAGTATCGTGTAAGACCCCATATTGCCTCCAGAACAGCCTTCTTTGCAGCATGGATTCAACAAGGTGATGTAAGTATTGCTTAGGGATTTTAGCACACAATGATTTGATTTTGTCCATTCAGATATTATGGCCACACATTTATCGGGCAAACCTGCCATTCCATCTCATCCCAATGGGGCTGAATTGGATTGAGATGTAGGGATTGAGCAGGTCATTGGAGATAACTGAAGTCATTGTCATTTTTGTGGAACCAAGCTTGAGATCATAATCTAGTGGGATTACTTTCAATTTTATATTGACTGTAGCCTCAAAAGGATGCACATAGTTAGCAACAATGCTTAGGTATGCTGTGATTTTGAAATGATCATCATTTGTTAAAGAAAGGCCTAAAGGCCTGAGGTAAAGGGAGGTCATTTGAGCTTTTGATGTCTTTGAATGCAGAATGTGGTTTGGCACAGTCTTGCTGAAATAAGACATGTCTTCCCTGAAAAAAAAAATATTTAGATGGCAGCATCATTTACTCCAAAACCTGTTTAAATTGTTCAGCATGTATGTAGCCTTACAGAAGTGCAACTCTATGCCATGTGCACTAATGCACCCCAATACCATCACGGATGCTGGCTTTTGCACTGTTCGCTGATAACAAGATGGAAGGGTCCTCTCCTCTTTAGCCCCGGAGAGTTGGGCGTCAATGATTCCCAAAAATAATCTAAAACTTTGATTCATTCACAGGAAAGTTTTCAACTTCAATTAATCTAAAATGATCTTCAGCCAAAAGAAAGCATCTGTGTTTCTGGATGTTGTTTATGTCTGGTTTCTTCTTTGCATGGTAGAGTTTTCACTTGAATACGGATTCCCTGAATCTTTCAAAATGTGCACAGGCAAATGTTTTCACTATTTGCCTGTGCAGACTTTTACATCCTTGCTTCTGAATCCGTCCCCATCCACTCTGGGTTGCCAATTAACCTAAATAGTTGTAAGATGCATTCATTCATTTTGCACAGCATCCCAACTTTTTTGTATACTGTAATAGTATATTACAGTATCATGTGTTTGTACATTACAGTAGTATGCGTTTGTACATTCCAGTAGTATGCATTGTGTGTACGATAGTGTAACCCAGTGTGAAGAATAAGCAGACCTTTTCGGCAAGAGTATCCCAGGCCCCCCTGAGGTTTCTCTGCTCCTCACTCAGCTGGGGGGTGCGCTTCATGGCTGTTAGGAGGGGCATCACGGGGCGTCGCTGCTCGTTAAAGGACACCACAAAGGTCTGGAACACCTGGGAGAGAGAGCAACATATACACACACACACACACACACGCGCAAATCGTAAAAGGCTGTCTGAGACCAAGGATATTTAACTCAGACTTGACTAGAATACAGATGGGTCTTCTTAAAATAAAGACAGTTGGCATAACTATGCATGTGCAAGTCGGAATCCAACAAACAAAATAGGACAGCACTCCTGTGAAATAAACTTAAATGAACATAATTGTCATTTAAGTAAATTCATTGGAGTGCTGTCCTATTTTGTTGAATTTCTTTTTGTCTTATCCTTTATATTAGGATTCTGCACGCTATCAAAGTTTTTATAATAATGAATCAACCACATTTGTTATTTTTTAAATATATACATCTTATATCAGCAGCCTGGATTCTGTACAGTCCATGCTGCTGACATACTGTACTTACATGGTACCTCTCTGCATAGCTCTCGCCTTCCGTGGAGTCCCATCCTTCGACTAACTCCTGATAGGCCTGTACCAGCCAGCAGGTCACTTCCTGGGCCTTTTGATTGGATGTGGTCTGGAGTTATAGCAAAAGGACAAATCAGTTTTTTGCCAACATATTTAAGTTGAAGCTCTAACCTCACCATACATTTAACTCAACTGGCTCAAGTAGCCAAACACCTCTCCAAAGTTTGTCAAGAACCTAAGTTATTTCAATGACTTGAAGTCTTTAACTATAACCAACTTTCTCTTATCTTTTCTAGTTGGGAAGTTGAGTTGACTCAAAGAAGCACTCATTTTGTTGTGACGTTCTGAATTGCATTCCAAGCATCACACAATTTTTGTTATTTAGACAATCTGAAAGCAATCTATTGCAAATAACAGTCTAGGTTAGGTGGATATAATTCAAAAGCTTGCACTCTTGTCAAAATGTGTTAGGCTTTCACAAGGCAAATCAGGGAAATAGATCATAATCTTTGCTTGAGCAGTGGTGTATGAGTGTCCAAGAAAGCTTCCATTTAGGCGCTTACTGTATCAGTGTCTAAATCACTAATTTTGCAAACATATACAGGTACTTCTGTAAAAGGCGATGTTGCATTTTCGTTTATCATTGTTTGATCGCTATGGGGCGAGGGACGCCTTAAGAGACGCCCGGGGACCAGGCAGACAGGATGAACAGGATTCACTTCAGTAGCAGCAGCTCTGGTGGATTCAGGTTCCTGAAAAGCTGATCTGATAAGTCGTGATTGGAGCAGGCGAGCCTGACCAGAGGGCAGGCAGAGGAGAGTGAATGGGGGCTATATGTACTTGACTGTAAAGCTTCAGGGAAGTCCATAAAAAAAGGGGTTTGCCTTACAGTCATATCATGTCTCATTGACTTCATACTAGCCCATCAAGAAAACATAGGTCACATGCTCATCCTCGACTCCTCAAGCTCTGGCAACTTGCTCAGGCGTGTCAGACGCACACAAGCTAAGCGAAGTCGTCAGTTGAGTGATCATGACATCACACGCACCGATCTGACTGACTTTTTAGTTGACCGTGCAGCATTTAAAAAGGAAGAATAGCTGGGAATGTATGCATCAGAGGTAGACGTGCCACCATCTCCAGCTTTCCCGAGCCTATTCAGAGTTACTGCAACGTAATTGGGTCATAGGTACATTTGAATATTACAAAATTAGGAAGTAGGAGATGCTTTTTAATTATGCGTATATTTGTCACCGCTGAACTAACCAATGGGTTGGGATAGTTAAACTGCAGGAATCCAGAGTTGGTTGAGCTGAAACATTCAAGGAAACATGAGCTAAACATTGGATCTGGTAGGACCTGGTTTGAGTTCCCTGGGACATGACAGAAAATACCCTGGTCTCATTAGAAAGAACTACTACCACCCTACCAGCCATTCATATCAATAAGGGTGGGGAAGAGCAACACACCTTCCTGTGGTTGCTAAAGGGCTCTGGGCTGGAAGCAGCGGCACTAAGAAAACAGGGTGAACTGGTCATAAAAACACCTAATCCCTCCACTATAATCACTCTGACTCAAGCCTGCTAGAGATGTCGTGTTTCTTTGAACTTCAGATACACAGGCATAACAGATTTATAGAAAAATATACATACATACATGAGTAGATCTTAGGAAATAGCTTATAAATTGTGAGAAAAGTGTAAAGTGAGAGGTGAAGGATTGTGGGATAGACTACCTGGCGCAGAGGTGAGGCAGCAATGGCAGGAGTGAAGTTAGAGGGCAGGTTGACAGGAGAAAGGCTTTTAGGAGGAGTCATATAGTGCATCTGAATTGAATGAACAGAGAATGGAAAAACAGATTTACAAGGAACAAAAGTGGGAAGAATTAAGAAAGATCGTGGAAAGAGGTGGAGTGGATAGTTCAGAGATTTGATAGGAGCAGGGTGACCACAATGAGAGTGATGACCATTACCCAGTGATACCAACCTGCATGTCATCCTCCATCGCAGGCGTGTCTCTGGAGTACTGGAGGAACTGAGATACGTAGGTCATGATCGACTTCTCATCTGGGTCTCTCACATCAACATCTGCACCAAGAAAAGTTCCATGAGAAACTCACACCAACTGTAGAAACGCGCACACCCCATTTCACATTCAACTATTCAGATGCAACAAAGTGAGGATCTTTAGCCCTGTTCCTAACAGATGCATCCTTTCTCTTGATCTCATAAAACATCTGATTGTGCTGATTTGTTCCTGTGAAACATTGTTAAGTTACCTGTTCCCCATTAGTTCTGTTACCCATCAGTTCAGTTACCTAACAGTTCAGTTACCTAACAGTTCAGTTACCTAACAGTTCAGTTACCTAACAGTTCAGTTACCAAACTGTTCTGTTACCTAACAGTCCTGTTACTTCACAGTTCTGTTCCCCGACAGTTTTTTTTATTAAAGTTACAGCTAACTTTTGAACATTAACATGTTAAAACACAAATGTTAGGGCAAGGTTCAAACAATGTTTTGAAGCACACCACTGCCCCTACCGCCCCACTGGGCTATTTGAATACCAGCCACGCACCGTCAGGCTCCAACAGTCTGGGGATGCGCAGCTCACGCTCGGCAATGCGGAAGGCCTCCTCCAGGTTCTGCCGGTTGGTTCTGGTTCTGGCCTTAGACAGGTCTACCAGGTCAGGTCTTAGGGCATACAGGATTGCCAGGAAGATCACGCCACTCCGCCAACTCACCTTGAAGTCCTTCACATTCAGAGTACAGCCAGCCCTATGGAGGACCCAATATGACAACATCGTATATTAATGCTGTGGGACATTATTTAAAGAGGCGGTGCACCTTAGGCCACAAAACATTAACAACATAATGAGATTCATTTGGTGAGTGGACATGATAGGAGCGTGGGCCCTGGAGGGGAAGGAAGATCTTCTGATTACGAAGAGTGGCTTACTTGTGGCACTGTTCCCTGACCCATAGGAGCAGGGCTTTCTTAGCAGAGACGCGGAAGCGCTGGTGTAGGGGGGAGGCCCTGGGGGGCAAAGGGCTGCTGCGGCCGGAGCAGACCGACAGGGTGGAGTGAGAGTCCAGGCTGGCAAGAGACTCCAGAGAGGACTGACGAGAGCTAAATGACAGGCTGCAGGCCAGCTCTTCAATCTGCAAGCAGAGGAGAGGTTCAACATTCAGGTAGCCACAGCCTCAGGCAACGGATTCTCACTAAGCAAAGTAATCTGGAAGACGTCTTTTCCGAGTCTATCCAACTTGTTTTCAATCATGAACACGCCTTTTCAGCTTCCTTTCCTCAGTGGATTAGGACTGAGACTCACATGGTACTGCATTATGATTGTCCAGATCAAGCCCAGGGTGATGGACGGTTTACCGTCGATTATGTCAGGAATGTTAATGTTGACCAGTTTGATCTGTGTGAGGAGGACCAGTGAACATTATCAACATTATTTTCCATAACGATGGCTTGAAATTAGGTTGGATCAAAAGCAGAACTATAGTCTCTTACAGATTTCTTCTTCAAGAAGGACAGGGCTGTTTCAATGTTGCTCCGGTGCTGAAAGAGGCCTCTGCCCTTTTCCCGACTCTACAAGAGCCAACAACAAATAGAATATCAGGTTCTACATACATAATTACAATATGGGGGGAAGAAGAAATCTTCATCTAGGAGTTCACTTGAGATGAGCTTGAGCTTGTATTGTTTTAGAGGTAAAACGAGACAGAGAACAAGAGACTCACAATTTGCTGGCCACTCATCACCTCCAGAAGATCCAGCAGTTTGGACCCATCTCGGAAGTCGTTGAACAGGTCCGACACCAAGCACGGAGGGTTCCTCTGAGACATCACCAGAGAACAGCTACTCTTAATCTCTTTCATAAGGTAAATACTGTGCCGTGCAAATTGAATCAGAACACAGGCCATTTCATTCATCTTCCTGAATTGCTGATTGACATTAACATTTTGTTCTGTTATGGTTTTTTTAACCCTAAAACTCAAATTCAATGATTGTAAGTCGTCATTAGTATTTTGTTTGAAATTAACTTGGACTAAGTCGATAGACTCAAACCATTGGTCAACTATGTTCTCTCTTAACCATTTAGTTTATTGTCTGACCATTGGTCCGATCGCCATCAGTCGGTCATTCCATCCCAAATAAGTTGATAATTAAGTGTTTCTTTTTTTATTCTAAATGGCAATCTGTCACACATTATGAGTCCTGTAAGAAAATGTGTCCTTTGTGTGGAGGCAAACATACAGTATGTAGCAAACGCCTCGCCGTTTCACTGGAAGTTGCATTGTACAAAGGCAGTTTGTGTCAACAGAATACAGTTCATTACTTTCCACTAGATTCATAACTCATAAATTGTGTGTATCCAATGTCAAACCACAGCTGAGGCTCCACAACATTGTTGGTCAGGGCCATGGGGGGGGGGGGACTTCTGTTGCTGTCTGTCTCTGTGTTTGCACTAACCTCTGCTCCAAGGGGCTATATTTATATGATTTGCCCCGGCTCTTTCCTGACCCCTCCCCCAGCTCTCTCATGTCACATGCACATTTGACCTCTAGCATGAGCAGGAGAGAAACACTACCATTCTCTCCAGGTGGATGAGTGAGAGGAGGTGTGTGACTTGGGGACATCCAGCATTTGTAACAGTGTTACCTTTGAAAGCTGAGCATTGATCCAGTTGGTGAAGGTTCTCTTTTGAATTTGCTCTTGTTCCACTGCAAGGAAGGGCAAAATAAAAAAGGATCATAACGTATCCTATTTTACATAAATAAACACAGGCAATTCATACCAATACAAGACACTTTGTACAAGAGAACTCGATTCGTCAGTGCCCAGTTTGGATAATAGTGACAAGAAGGGAGTGATATTGACCATTAGGGAGGGTACCTTTTATATCCACATGATTCTATGAAAAATTACTTTCACAGATATGTTAGTAATTTAAAGAAATTATACAGTACAAAAATACTGCTTTGTTACACTCAAAGTAAATTACTGGCATTAGGATGGCCTGTTGGCAAACCTTTGAAGAGATGGAGTGCTTCACTTTAGTGCATTGTTGTGTAAGTTCACTGTGTAAGTACACAACCATTGTCTACATCCTTAATAATCTATCTCAGGGTCTACAGAAATGTATTTGCATTGAGTGAGGAACTTAGCGATTTTAATGTCACATATAATAGACAACGTATTAACAAACATTATACAGTGATAGAGCTGCAGTGACATCCCCCATTAAGTGCTTCAGATACTTGAGATACTTCACTTGAGGTACTTTAGCAAAATGTAAAACATTATAATAATTGGAAAGAAAGTATTACAATACATTATTGTCTTTAAACATAAAAACCGTGCTTTACAAAAATAGGTTGCACCCTTAAAGGTTGACCAACAATCAGCCTTTCCATTCAAAGGCAGGCAAGAATATTTAGGCCTGGGAACAATTGTTTGTGCAAGGCAGAAACAGTATATCCCTATACATTAATTTATCCTTGTAAAGTTCTTTTTAAATCAAATTCCAGTCACTAAACTCCAACTAATCTAATAAGCTGAGTCTTACAGCTTCCTGAGCTATATCTCTTAAGATAGAGGCAACATCCCACTGCATTCCAATATATTCCAATAGTTAAGGAGAAAAGGTTTAATGAGGCAGCCTCATTGTTGCCTACAAGCAGGCTGTATGATTCCACTAGCTCTACACTTACAAGAAGTAACATGATATCTCAAGTTGGCATTGACTGCTGACAAGAACGATTCAAAGCTAAAAATGCAAGTGTAACACTGATTATACATGTACTCTGTTTATAGCTTGAAGACTACTGCTGTACTAAAGAGAAGTATATTTCTTATATATTTTCTATGTCTTAATATATTGTTGTCTAATACTTCAGCCTGCTTGCTAGGGACATTGTAGTAGACTAGTTCAACATTGAACTGAATTACTTGTTGCTAGCTGACATTTGACTGAACAGAAAATGAGAGTGGCTTCAACTCTCCCAGACTGCATCCAGATATTGTGAATAAAGTCTCCCTAGTTCTTTGAGCAGCACAAAGTATCAGCATTCTGTGTCTGCCGGGTTCATCTCTGCTTATACTGTCCTTCAGGTGCTTGACTTCATGGCCTTGAAAGAGACATGAATCCCCCAAGAAAAGAGTGCCACTATTACTGCCCACTATCTAGGAGTTGTGGTGGAAACGGGCTCCTGTTTAGCTGTGGGAAGTAGGGGTGTTGGGGGTCGGGCAGCCCAACCGGCCTTGGTCTAAGCACCCCCTGACAGGATTCGATTTTGTCTACTACTGATGCGTGGATGGTTCATCTGTCCGTTAGCCTATTAGTGTCCATTCCAGATCTGTTGTGTACCGCCCAATGCGCAGTCGTAATCAACACATCTTGATCAAAACACCTCCTCGCGGCTTTGGGCCACTCCCTTCTACAAAGAGGAGATTTACTTTACTTCCTCAATGAGCTTGACACATCAATAAACTAATTTCCTGACAATGGCTTACCAGTCATATTACTAGGCACCTTCACTGTACCTTTGATTAATTTATTTCCAATTCTTATCCTATCTGCAACACTTTACCCCTTTGACAAAAAAAAGCAATAGTCTGGCCTCCCCTTAGACTTTCTTTTAACATCTCTCCTGATTTCTTTCACTATACATTGTCCTCAACCCTAACTAGTCAGGCTTCCAGATGGATCACTTAACCACTGGGTTTCCCTTCCTTCGATAGAGGCACTCTTCATCCTGGGGCCGTCCACCCCAACACTTGTCCATCACATTTGACAAATCAGCGTTGTAATGAATTTTGGCATGATGTTAGGCGGTTTTCCCTGGACACATCAATGCAGTGACGTGTTACAACAGGTTCATGCTGCACAAAATATGTAATGCACAACCTTACCCCACATACTGTAAAAAGCATTGCTGCTACAAATCCATGTACTTTTCATTTCACGTTTGGCTTGCTGCAATTCATTGCTGACAGATACATTTAATATGATCAAAATATATGTATTACAAAATATTACAAATAAAGACTTTCCACATAGGCATTCAGCAATTTTATCAACATTAAAGTTGAAGAGGTTTGCATTTCAAGAAAAAGAAACCGGAGAGTTGGGACATTTGTTGTTTTGCCAAGCAGCGTTAACTCAAAACAAAGTTGCCAGTTCAACCTGCTCCACATGGGCACACAATGATTCTATTATCCTGGCCACTTAATGCCGAACCAGGTTGGGCCTCCAGAAGAAAAAGAAATGTCCCCAAGACTTAAAAAAATGATCCCTGACAGTATGGTTTGTCTATTTAGTCATACCCTGTTCCTCTTTCACAATGGTGAAGACCATGAAAGTCTTTATTATTACTAAACATTAAGACTCTAAAGAGTAAAAGGCAATATCCAAAGAGCTTGGACCATTTGCAATGTTACTGATATGTGTTCAGCTCATGGGATGGTCAAGAACCTCCTGGGACATTGGGAACATTGATCAGAGAAGTCTTGGAAGGATGTTGCAAACTGTATATAAAACATGTAAGACATCCACACACCTTAAGGCAGACCTGAAGCAATCTGGATGATGGTTTTAACCCATACCATGCACTGCACACTAAACCAAGAAGAGCTTCATGGGCTAAGGTCAAGGAGAACCCCACTGCTAAAAGCAAGAAAGAAAAAGCCTACCTAGTCAAACCACAAACATTCTTGCAAGTTCCACGGACAAATGAAACAAATTTAGAGCTCTTTGGTAATGCCAAACAGAATTTTGTCGATAGGCGTCAAAATTAATCTTATAAGGATATAAACACTCAAACCTACAGTAAAAAATGGTGGACGATCTGCTGCATTGCAGTCTCTGGTACCGGAGGCAATAAATGTGTTAAGGGAATCCTTTCTAGGATGCTCTTTTTTACCAAATGTTACTGACTTGTTGGCAATAACCAAAATAGTTGTGAGATGTTCCACCAGATTCTTTTATCATATTGAACTACTTTTCCAGTCTTTTGTTGCCATTGTCCCAAAAAAATTTAAATGTGTTGCTGGCATCAAATTCAAAGTGGGCATATTTTTGGGGAAACAGGGTTGAGTGACTTTAATGCTAATTTCTGCAAAATCACAACATCACACAAGTTCACACAAGTTCAAAAGGCATCTTGTTTTGTTGAATACCTATTTAAATATTCTGATAACACAACGTAGTCCAATTATTTCTGAAGATACTTTACATGATATACATGACCAAATCTATATGCAGCATCAATAGCTTGATATAAAATGAAGGGATGGTTTGCAGAAAATAAGTTTATATTGCAACAAGGATAGGAAAACGCATCTGTATGTCAGAAGAACTTGTCTTTTCGGACTCAGTTAGATGTGTGGCCACTTAATAGCTAAACATTTAGTTCAAGAGTTACAACTAGTTCAAACCTGAAAACGCAGCGTGCAGAAATGTTTCATCAATACGAACTTGCAACGTACTCACCCATGATGTGAACACCAGTGCTGCATCAAACAAGTAAAAATGAAATATGTAACAACAAATCTATAAGATGAAGCTCTCCTTTTTGTTGACGTATGAGCATGGTGGCACAAGAGACTACCCACTCCTCTGTCTGAGATATGAGGTTTTCTGTAAACTGAATCTTTGGGACGCTATGGGAAATGTAACATTAAAACACAAGAAGTTCCTAAGAGAGAATATGAAAATAATTCTCCCTCAGCCAGCCAACCTATCAGGCGTCACCTCCCGGGAAGGCAGGCGAATGAAGACTACTCAGCTCCACCCCTGCCAAGGTAAAGCCATGATAGATTTGGCCAGCCCAAACAAGACTAGCAGCAACCCAGTTCTCAAGCTTCCCCACCAGGTCTCATCATGAAATAGACCACAGAGACAGGAAGGGTTGCTGCGTGGCTTACTTTAGATCCTCCATGAAAGCATCATATCTGTCTGTTGCAGGAAACTGTGAATAGGGTCAAGCCATTGATTTCTGTAGGACTCTATTGAGTTTCCTCTGTGATCCTGTTGGTTTTAGCACATAAAGACCATGCGGTCAGCGTTAAGAGTTTACCACAGCCTGCATGACAGGACAGAATCTCAGCACACTAACTTCAACTATACTTAGCTTTATTTCTGTATTGTTACACCTCCACATATGCAAAGCTAAACAGACTTTCAGAACAAGTTGACTTGTCAATGCGGGAACTTAAATCACCCAAATTAGCAAATGTGTAATCTGGTATTTGAATAGCTGGGAAAAATCAAAAGCCTTGAATAAATGAACCAGAAATGGTTGCCCTGAAGTACAGCAAAAACAACAACACTCGTGTGCACTTTCAATGATGGCAACCTAAATACAAAGCATTGAAGAATAAATCATCAGGGAGTGTCAAAGACAAAGAGATATATACACACCAGACACATGGACAGGGGTAGGGCAAGTAGTCAGAGAAAAAGACTGTTGGCAAGTGTCATATTTATCCCCCTGGGGAGAATACCTGTATTCAGTGCCAACATACAAGACAAGATGTCTCTGTTTCTCCGTGCCCTGCCCAAGGTCAACCAGAGAACCAATCTAACCCTTGATTATCCTCTCGACTGACAATGAAACTGATATCTGACCAACAATCTCTCTAATGGAACAGAGAAAACACTGCATAACATATAAAACTAGGAAACAACAGCACAGCTCCTGTGAAGTCATTTAAACCACAACACTGGTAGTATCAGCATATATTGTCTGTAAACCTGTGATAAGCATTGAATACAGTGACTTCATAGACATGCAGCATTACTTCTCACAACCCACCATTGAATGCCTCCCACTTCATCCATGTTTGGTTGACTGTTTGGCATAAGACTTTATCACAAAATGTCCCTGCTGTTATGATTGTGAACATTCCCCTGCATGTCAGAACAATCTCTATTATTATTATTAAGAATTATGTTGCCCCGGAAACTGGGGGGGAATCAATATTATAACAAGATTGGTTTATTTTCAAACAATACATCCTCAGATCTGCTTTCCAACACTACACCAAAATTGTTTTTACAAGACTGAAGGTCACATGAAGCTAAGAGGAAATAATACACAGTTATCAAACAAGGCCAAAGAATCAGAGGTGAAAGACGAATACAAAGAGAGCCACTGACCCTGCAGGAGAATATGGACGTTGTCTATGTCCAGGGGCACGTGTCCCCTTTCCACCCAGGCATGGATGTCTCCTGGCGTCGTCATGCTTCCTGGAGGAGGGGCTCATCCAAGAACCCCTGAAAGCATGTTACCTCACTGGAAGAAAACAGAAACAAACGCAGAATCAAAAGGACACACCTCATTACCGTGTTACAGGATACTAGTTACAGGATCACCTTCACGTAACACTGACAAGGAGAGTACAGAATGTTCATTGCTTTTGTTCTGTTCATTATTTGGATGACACCTTTAATCCGATGCTCAATTCTACAAACAAGAACAGCCATTGAGACCCACACATACAATAACATCCACTGAAAAGCCACAATAGCAGAGAGACTAATGTATTTCATCTTAAAACCTGCGGCTCCCATTTGTCATTCACTCAGATGACCGTTAGGGTGAAGACAGACGTTACAACACAGACATGAATATAGGTAAGCTCACAGATCCAACATTTTGCTGAATCTACAAAACATGTCCTAATGCCAGGCTTAAACTCAGCTATCAAATCATAACATCACTGTGTCACATACATAATGAATGTCAAGTCATGATCACTTCTGTCAGTTTTGTCTCAGAAGTTCAGTGTCTGGGGTAAGTTGTTTTGATATGTTTGTGTTGCAAAAGGAAGATCTTTGTAACAGGTACAGAGATAAGGTATCTCATCGCATTGTATCGTTATATCTCTCTCTTTCTCTTGATCCATCTGACTCACTCTCTCTCTCTCCATACTTGACAGACAGCTATGCAAGGTAACAGGTGACAGTGGCAAAACCATAATACACAATATTAACTTTAACCTACATGTCTCCACTTCTCCCTTTAACACCTACTAGAAACATGAAACACAATGCAGCGCAGACATCAAAAAGGAAATAGATGGAAGTGCGACTACACCACAGTCCTCCAGCTGCATCGGGAAACATATTTGCTGTGTCACTGCTATTCTCACCGTAGTGTGGCTTCTGTGCTATACAAAGTTACATGTCAGAGGGGGAGAGAGAATGTATGAACCTGAGATAAAGTCATTCAGGGTTGCTCTAATTGTAGATACACTTGTGATCTAAAACACATACTGTACTATTGGAAAAAATAACACGTGGGAAGGGAAGCAATAACACTGGCATCAGACATAGTTCAATGAAATGAACACATAGCAAGTCTATCACTGGACAATATCTAGTTGATTCACCTAATCATTCCAGGGGTGGAGAAGTAGGTGGAGTGTTAAGATCTATGAATGGTACTCTCCAAAACTTCTATTTCCAGCAGTATATCTTCAACACTTCTTTGTGTAGGCTGTGTGGAAAGTCCTTTCGAGGACTAAGGAGAAGAGTCTTTATAGGGCTTTGGGCAAAGACCTTTGGAGGACTAAGGAGAAGAGTCTTTTTAGGGCTGAGGGGAAAGTCCTTTGGAGGACTAAGGAGAAGAGTCTTTTTAGGGCTGAGGGGAAAGTCCTTTGGAGGACTAAGGAGAAGAGTCTTTTTAGGGCTGAGGGGAAAGTCCTTTGGAGGACTAAGGAGAAGAGTCTTTATAAGGCTGAGGGGAAAGGCCTTTGCAGAACTAAGGGAGAGAGTCTTTATAGAGCTGAGGGGAAATGCTTTTGGAGAACTAAGGGAGAGAAACTTTATAGAGCTCAGGGGAAAGTTATTTGGAGAACTAAGGAGAAGAGTCATCATAGGCCTGAGGGGAAAGGCCTTTGAAGGACTAAGGTGTTCTGTTTTGCATACAATTAGCGCAATTTGTTTTGTACCAGTCTTTGTTCCTGGTCCTCCTACAGCGGCAACAGAAACAACAGTGGTGTTTTAACACCCACCCATCCAGCCAAGCATTCTGACACATGAGGACACATGCAGGGGGTAGAAAAAGGTGAGGACAAACTGTCTCTGGTTCAAAGAGAGGGACAGTTTGGGGCTGGACATTTACAATCAGCGTATGCCTGTGAGGGACATTATTGTTACAGAGGAAGACAGATTTGGAGAGAGAGACAGAAAGGGGGGGGGGGGGGGCGTGACACTCTGCTGACCACAAAATGTTAGCGGACCAGCAGTTCTCCTCATACCAGAACATAGCCAGTCTGGCCCAGGCCGCACTGGAACATGGACCTTTAATGATTAAGTTGTTCTGTTCAGACCCCAATCCTGCCCACAGCATCATTGTGTTTCGATACATCAGAGGTATTTTTATGTACAATGGAGGGCTGTGCTCCATCGTTATGTTACAGAGCCAATCATGTATGCATGGGATTTATCCAACGTCTGGGTCAAAATTCTTAAATGACTTTACAGACGAGGTAGTATACCACTGAAGTTTTGTTACACAATACAGTTTTGTGTGTTGACACCGTAGGTGTGATCGAGGCGTCGGCATTTAACAGCCAATATGCATGCCTTGCAAAAATCTGGTATTCAAACAGGCTGATTACTTGACTGAGCTTGTGCGTAATAATTCACTCTTGGTTGTAGCGTTCATCGGCTTTGCAGGGCAGGAAGCATGATTTTACATGTCAGATAATCATTAATGATCATTCAGGTCCAAACAGATTTGAGGTTTCAGAAATAGTCCATCATTTTGTTTACAGTGGATTGCATAAGTATTCACCCACCTTGGCCCTTTTCCACATGTTTAACCAAAAACCTTAATGCATTTGTCCACCTACAAGCAAAGCCCCAAAACAGCACAAAACTATATGCATGCTTGTGGCAGCATCAAGACATGGGTATGCATGACATCAGCAAAAAAAACAAGGTCTTGATAAGCATAGACATAAGCATAACTCCTAGACGAAAAGCAGACTCAGTCAACAAAGTTAACAAAATACAACAGACTATATGCTGTTATATCTGATTATTTGACTAGTTTGTTTAAAAAATTATTTTGGGACCACTGACTCACAACATCTATTGTCTGACTGAAGTCAATCCAACACAAATCGTGACATCTAACATCATAAGACATAATGTCTCATGGTATATGTGCTTAAGCCATACACTGTAAGCAATCCCAAAAGATGATTGTTTGAAAGCTGTAATATTGGAAATCATATAGTATACCATGTGAGTGACATCACAAAATGTTTGACCATTCTTGTAGTGTTTATTAATAGCAGTGATATATATCAAAGGGTTCCTTCTATCCAGGCACTCCGCGAAGCCTAGTGCCTACTCTTGTATCATTGGTAATTGGCCATATATCACAGATATTGTATAACATGGTTTAACAAATATAATATTTTACTAAAAACCCTACTTGTAGGATTACTTACACTACACTGAAGAAAAAGAAAAAGCATTGGAAACACTCGAATTGGCAGCATTCATTTTACTTAATGAGTCCCAAACCAAATTATTTAAAATACCGTAACAAGTACTCATTGTTTTTTTTATTTTATTTACATTTTAAATAATCTTCACTTGTCGAGTTATTTACAGCGTGCACTTTGACTTTCGGAATGCTACATTGCGCGAGAGACGCGTTGACGTCGTGACCCAGTCAGTGCCTAAAATAGCGCACCAGTGGGCACGTGTTCAGTGCTGCTCGAACGCTCTTCAGGTCACACTTCTGGACTGTTAGTCCTTGAGGCAAAACAGTATGGACCAGAGTTTTCATAATGTACTCCCGGTCTATAGGCCCACAGTCAAAGCGCAGCTCTTAATTTTTTCAAAGTATGGTACAGATCCCAAATAAAAAACTAAACACGGGCCTCAGGCTTGACGATTTCTTAACGTCAGCAAGTTGAATACAGAACGAGTTAGAACGAGCAATTACATTAAGCGTATGGTCCTATATGTCATACTGAAAACGGAGTTGTGGGGTTCAATAAAGTGCAACATATTGCATGAGGTATACAAAAAAGTATTATATGTTGACAGTAAACTAAGTATTTGCACATTTCCAAACTCACAGGCAGTAGGCTAATTCATTCACGATAATGTTTATCTACTTACATGTAATTGAATAGGCGCGTGTCAGTTTTCCCGCAAGTAAGAAATTGATTGGAACAGCAAAACAGTAGACTATAAGTTGTGCTGCAGAAAAACGCTGTTACACCACTGCCAAGGCACGCAAATTTGGAGCTGTCTACAACTCTGAGAGTAAACTCAAACTTCTGTCACTAGAGGAGTGGGTTTCAGACCGAGGCTGGCCTGCTAAATATACCAGCGAGTCAGAACGGAACATACTTTCCATTTTGGCACAGCTGGAGTAGTTGGTGGCGAGCATTCAAACGTATATCACATTGTAGTCCGCACAAAAACAAATATGTCGTTGCGAGATACATTTTTATTTTTTATTTTACTTTGTTCATACTGACGTTAAACCTGTCCGCTTAAACCTGTTGTGTGTAGACGAAGTATTGTGTTATTTTAAATCTGGATCTGGCATGTTCTTCACCTCAAGTAATGTCAGTCAGATTGTTAGCTTTGATGGAATCGAATAATGTCACATAATAAATAAACAGTCCGCTACTTGGATCTCTGACTAGAGTCAATCACATTTCCAATGCCATACGCATGGATTAGGTCAGGTACACTGTCTCACTAATGTCTAAGTTGTCTGATGTTAGCTTGGCAATATATTGATAAACATAGTACACTTGTCATTTTGTAGTAATTGTTAATGGCAATTGCAGCTAGGCTATTAATATTGTATTTCTTTTGAGGTTTGCTTATTTTCTTGTTATCTATTCAGCAACAGAGGAAATTGTCATTAATTAACTTTCCATAGGTGCATGATATTCCTTCTTTAGCACTTCCATCAGGGACAAACTGTCATTGTATTATCATCCCATTAAAAACACTGTCTTGAGCTTTAGGAAATTGTTCAGGTGAAGACCTATCCTTGATTCATCCCCCCCGCCCCGCCCCACACACTGTAATTTTCATATTACTGGAATTGAAGGAGGTTGTGGGTAATTACATGTTCTTCCGATCCCATCCCCAGGATTTGGAGGTTTCAGGAGGGATCATTTCATAATGAGGGAAGTGCCCGGCCTCCCAAAAAAAGAACATCAGCTAAATGAAATGTGTAAAAGCCCAGATTAGGAGGGCCGCAGGGCATGTTTCACGGGTACGAACTGCTCCTGAGGTGGAGTGTGGATCTAGAGGTATGACTATGTTTTTCCCCTCTTCCAAGTGGATGGTGATGGACAAAGGAGCAGTCTGAGTTGGTAATCAGGCTAATGCACTGCAGTCTGGGTTGAAGGTGTAAGAAGGGAGAAGTGGAGGGCCTACGGGGTATCAGACCGGAGCATGACTCTCCTTCTAGATAACATTGGTTACTAAGGCCACAACTGGCTCTTGATTGACAAGACCTGCTGGGATAAATAGCTGGCAGTCCCTCTCTGGGACCCATTATCAGGGACTTCTACTTTCAGGAGAATCACGACTGCTGGAGATACTGCAGCTTTTGATTCACAGATTCAAGTGTTAGTTCTCTCCAGCGAAACAGGGATGTCCCGGAGGACAGGGACTCAGCAGTGAGTACTAAGAACAGTTTATCATACTCAATAAAGTGTGCAGCTATTTTTTATTATTTGCCGTTGAGTTTAGTAGTTATTTTTTGTAGTTGTTTTCAGCTTTAATTCCTTTTGCCAACAACCTGTTTGCTGTATTTATATTGTTTTAAAATGCAATCAGTACACAGAAAAAATACAATATGAAAATACCTAACAATAGCATTGCCTATTTAAAGAATTTTGTGTAAGGGAGGTATATGGGAAGTATAAGACAACCCTGAGGCATGTGTTGTTTATGTGGAGGTGGTGGGCAGTGCTGCTGTCCTGTACACTACTGGGGTCATGGCTTCACCCAGACACACTGAGCCAGGCTTCAACCGTCAACCTGCGACGCTTCATTGGCTGTGCCGTTCGGGAGTACACCTTCCTGGCCACCAAGCCTGGCTGTGGGGGGCTGCACATCACCACTGACGCCTGCTGGGGGCGCTGTGAGACCTGGGAGGTGGGAGGAGACAGAATGAACTATTATCGAAGATGACAACAAAATGAGTACATTTTGGATAATGAGCATCTATACTAAACCATAATGAATATTGTAAAAGAATATAAATAAAGGAAAAGCCTCACTGCATTATGATGAGGCTGAATTTCCCTGTGACTTAATTATTAAATGAAGTAAAAATGAAGTAATTAAATCATATGATGTACATCAAGTGGATTAACTGAAATGTACAGCTTATTTCCAGAAAGAACTTGTTAACGTGTCAATGTACTGTAACTCACCCTTCCTGCCGTGTGTTGTCCTTCAGAAGCCGGTCCTGGACCCACCCTACATAGAGTCCTACCAGCGCGTGTGTACCTACAACGAGACCCGGCTGGAGAGCGTGCGACTGCCAAACTGCTCCCCCCACGTGGAGCCCATGTACACCTACCCGGTGGCCCTGAGGTGTGACTGTGCCGTGTGTCTGACCACCACCACCGAGTGCATCACCTCCGTCTGACCGCCGCCGCTCCGTCACCTCCGTCAGCTCCGTCAGCTGTCCTGTGGCTGTGCTCAATGTAGAGAACGGAAATCCTCTTTTGGTTACTTACAAGTCGTTCAACAACTTGGAAAAAGTTCAGTAAAGAAATTCAATACCACACACTGGAGCTCATTAAACTCTCATTACTTTAACAAAATGTAGATGTTTAGAGAATATTGCTTGACGATGAATTCGAAATCATTCATAAAGTTGTTTTTTTGCGGTTTATGAATATGTATGAGAAGGGCCGTTATATAAACAGTGTACGCACATGTCACAATGGTGCTTCAGGGCTGTGGTTGAGCTCTCATGCTCTGGGCGTCTGCAGTGTATGGGTGGGGTAAGGGACACTGAAGCACTGCTTAGACACTGTCACAGACACTCACTATAAGTGTAACAAACACGTGTGCACAAATACACACACGTGCATTTGCGCACATGCACACACACACACACGCGCACACGCACACACGCACCCCATGGTGACAAGAGTGTCAAACTCATTTAGAGTCCCTCTTGGGTTCATCCTAAATTCTTCAATACTGGGAATATAAACACACATATCATCACCCTCTCCCATCAGATATTAATAGTCAAGCCTCTGGTATTTATGCTTTTGGGCTTTTCACGTTAGGACACAGAGATAATCACCCATTTTAAAACGGGCAATAACACTGAGAGCAAATAAAGAGACCCCCCTTGCAGACGAGGTTTTATGACTTCTGTCCTCAAAAAGTCATAGTGCCAACACAAGTTTAACTCCTGCCTTATCTGGAGTAGTGAACGGACCTTGCTGGGCTACTGTGTCAGCCGGTCCTGTCTCCTTCTCAAACACACTGACTGTCCACAGCGCTGTCACTGCCAAACAGCACACAGCTTTTAGAAGAGGCAAGGTTAGAAGACCTGGCTGTTTGTCTCCAGGGAGCACAGTTCCGCGGTCCTGTTGTGAGCTGCTGTAACGTCCCCCTGTTGTTTTAATCGTTTCTGACATTACCGCTGCTTCCTCCTCGGGCCAGAGGGGGAGGGGTGTGTGTGCATGGAGCGGAGGTGGGGGGGGGACCTGTAACAGCTTCTGGCAGCAGGACTGTGGGGGAGTGGCCACCTCAACATCTTGGTGGAAAAACAAGTGGCTGGAACTGAAAGGAAGGCATCGATGATGATGAAGATGATGAGGTCACAAAGGACAGTGGTGAGTTGGGTGAAAACCTCAGTCAAAACAGACTCTGAGTCTGAGCTTCTATGAGGTGAACACTAAAGCACACTGAAGAGCACTTTTCACCCTGAAGGAATGTTCAAAACCACAAACTTAACATTGATCGCCACAGCGGAGATCATGCTCAAACCTAATCAATTTGGAACTGACCATGGTGAAAGAACCATCATGCACTGTGGTTCACCTGGAATGTCTCAAAGATCTTGTCGTCAAAAGAGATCTTGAGGTCTGAGTGTGAAGCTGATAGAGGTCGAACAATCAATGCTCTTGTAAGAAAGAACATCAAAGATTCTCTGAAAATGCTTTAAATTGGGGATTTTAGCAATAGGTAGTAATATCTGTCGATTATGAAACAACACTGTTTCTGTATGGATGAAGGGCGAATGGAGGGCAGATTTTGCAGGAAAATAACTCGGCTCAGTTAAGAACACTTAACCAAGGATAATGGGGTTATACTCTGTGGCCAAACTATTACACAATAATTGCAATAGACATTACATATAACATTTCCACAATCCCACAAAAGTCATCCAATCAACTTAAGCACAGATTGATGGAGTTCATGAAAATGTATTTTTACTGGCTCTTGAGAAGCTAATTCCCTTTTGACCATTTCTCTTTGGCTCTGGGTCAATACCCACAGACGAGTAAATTAGCCATAGCAATTCCTCTGTCAGCAGGCTCAGTCTTAATTGGTGGTCCAGATTAAAACCCATCATTGCACCTTGCTCCAACATTGCCGGTATTTCCAGTGCTAATGAGCTTCCTGGAATTAGCAGAACTTATTCCCACAATGCACTGGACTAGAAATACAATTGGATGTGTAGTCTTGCTAAATTAACGTGAACAAAGACTGAGCACCTTAGTGTAATTTATGTTCATTAATTACAATGGGTAAAAATCTGACAGGCTAGAACATTGTGGCAGATTATTCTAATCCTCTTACAATCAGAACCCTGTACCCATCTATTAGTATTCTGATCACACTCAGAACACAGACACATGGATGTCTGTGATATCTAGCGGGAGGAAAGGGCTGATGGCATAGACAGTATCAGCTTTGCAAGTCTAATTGGTGGGTGTTCTGACTCCAATACGGCAGCACCGATTGGACTCTACTGTGAAACTATCGGCTCTTCAGTCATTTGAAAGTAAAGAGGGTGCACATGGAATTACCGATTCTAACATTCCGCAGACATTCTATTAAAAGTTTTTGCAAAGAAGTGCACACTAGAAAATCACAGACAAGATGTCCCAGACAGCAGTTTATTTAGCTGACGCTACAGTTAAGATGTGCAACTGTAAAACAATACATGAGCCTTAGTGGGAATCAGCAGTGCTACTTAGTTAATGGCATTGATTTAATAAACAGTAGAAAACAGTAACATTCTGGTAGAAAAGGATTGGACTTTACAGTCCAAGTGTGACCATATCATTTCCAGTCCCGCCTGTTTATCCACATACAGAGTGGTATTCAGCCAGCGCACACGCACAAAGGTACACACACACACGCTAGATATTAGCATGCTCAGGACAAAATCAGCAAGGAATGCTAGAAAGAGTTCATCAGAGAGAGAAGAGAAAGAGAGACCGTGGGAGAATGAGAGAGATAGGAGAACTCATGAGACCCGTGTAAAGTGTACAAGAGCGAGAGGAGAGCTTGGTCAGATGAGATAAGAGAAGGATAACTCATGAGACCAGTGTAAAGTGTACAATAGAGAGGAGAGCAGGATCAGATGAGATAGGAGAAGGAGAACTCATGAGACCAGTGCAAAGCGTACTATAGAGAGGAGAGCAGGATCAGATGAGATAGGAGAAGGAGAAAACATGAGACCAGTGTAAAGTGTACTATAGAGAGGAGAGCCGTGTCAGATGAGAGAGGTCGGAAACAGCAATACATTCAGGCAGCTGAGACACGATATGTCCCCTCACCGTGATGAAGGGAAGGCTGGGCAGGCAGACATGCAGGCATGCAGACAGGCAGAAAGGCTCTCTTTCTCTCTCCCTCAGATCACAAGAGATTCTCTTCAGTTCAGCTTGTCAAATACGTTGCTCCAACGCCCTGCGTCCTTTCAAGAACTTCCAACGTCAGTTTAAGTCATTTGAGAGAAATGTTCACGATGCATACAAGAGTGTTACTTATATGCATTACTTATATACACAAATACCTTGTTTGAATGCCCCCCTGCGGCATCCCAATGTACCCCAGCATTATCCAGTATGATTAGACCCAGGCTGGAGTCCTTCAGTGGACTAAGAACCAACGCCAGACACATATACACTACACGGTAAATAGGACTGATGTGTGCTTACCAGTGAAAGTGAGAAGGGTTTCTCAGACATCAGAAAATTAGCAGGTTGCATAGCTTGCAATACTCAGAACATCTTAACCATGAGCATGGTGGTGAAATGGACAGACGTTCTCACCACGTGTTGGAGTCCTACAAGCCTTCATGGGTTTATCTAGTCTCAGTAACTCCCTGTGGGCTGACAGGAGCTGAAAATCAGCCCAGGGTCCTTCAAGGCACATCACGCCCTTCCTCATCACACAGCTCACCCCTTCAGGAAGCAGACCCAAATCTGGCAACGCAGCCGTCTGACATCTCTCCAACCCACTCGGTGAGTGCCGAGCCAATTCGCCCAGTACCTTTGTGGGACGCCCGGGAACACACTGTGGCCCACAACGGTACACGATCCAGGGACCCAATGGACCGGATGCCGCTATGAGGTGGGTGTTAAGCGGAAGCCAGCCTGTGGGGCTGCAGTCCAGGTGAGTTGGGGAGAGAGCTGATGTGAGCAAAAATGTGTATCTGGTTTTCTTTATTTGTTGAGAAAAGCTTTAGTGTCGAGAGTGCTATCGACCGACCATTCTTAAATAACAGAACTAGGTGCAGGCTTCATGACATCGTGGAGATGCGGCCATGTGTCGGGACTGTGCATCACCGGTTTGGAGTGGACATTCATTTGGATTAAACTTCAGGTCCCAGGAGCCGTACTGTTTGTCTGAAACACAACTCCTGTGTAAATCCCATCTAGTTTGTCCAGCAGCATTCACAAAAATAAGCTTTCAGCATCATGGCCACATGCGGTCGACACAGACACGTATCAAATGATGCATAGACACAATGGGGCAGTTCTGCTGACGAGAGCTGTCCTGGACTGGACTTCATCTTTGTCTGTGAAACCCGCCAAATGAGATTCAACTCCAATGCGAAAATACGTTACAAAATAATCTGTGTCTACAGGAAACCGGACAGTGAGAGGGGTACACATTATATGGCCATCATCAAAAATATAAATCAATGTTTGTGATAACAACAGAATGGATGTGAGCAATGCTTTGGAGGAAAAATGGACTCGTGCCCATATGATGACAGTGCTCAATAATTGTAGTTCAGTCAGTATTATAAATTTACCACTTGCATTGGGCATTCTTATCAGCAGGGCTGGTTCTAGGCATTAACGTTCACATAGGGCCCCCCAAAAACTATTTTCTTAGGGCCCCCAAAAGGCTAGAGTCAGCCCTGCTTATCATCAAGAAAGGCCCAGATAATAGCTTTTCTACCTCTGAGTCTTTCTTTCTGTGGGGGGAATCAGGCACGGCGGTAGGCAGGGGATTGTGGGGTGTATGGTCCCGTCACAGACCTGTGAAGCCCCCTCAAGCATTTTAACCCCCAAAAGCAGTTTAGTATTTTAAAAACAAATCTATTTTCTTAGCCCCCCCCCCCCCGACATTTTGGTAAAGCTCCTCCTTAGCACCAGGAGAGATAACATCCTGGCGCCGTGCCTGCTAAACATGATGGATTTCCCCTTTCCTCAAGTACCAATGCAATGTTTCAGCAACCAATTGCTAAATTCTGGTTAATAGTGCTACCTCTACGCAAACCCTGAATTTTTTACCTTTCATATTCTCAATAACTTAAAATATATTAATATATGTAGAGTAGATTCCAAAAAATCGTGGCTCTTTCTAAATACATGTTCATGCAGTCACCTGCATAAATTACAGGCAAGAATGAAACAGAGTGAACGTTTCTTTGGCAAGCCAGAATCCAGCTGGGCATGCATAGACGTATTTGCATACAGATAAAAAAAAAAGGTCTCACGATGGACATTACTTCAAAGTTTCTGTGCAAATATTAAGGTTTGTCAAAGAGAGGCCTCGTTAAACGTGTCCATTGTCATCCACTGAGTCAGGAGAGACGGGCCTCGACACCGTGAAGATGTCCTGGCGTTTGGTTTTGGTTTTGGGGGTGGCGGCCAGAGGTAGAGATGGCCTCCTCTTCTCTGTGAAGGTCAGCAGTTTAAGGATCTGAGCCACTTGCGTCTCCAGGGCCCCAATCCGCCCCCCCAGAATCTGGAGGTCACCGCGGATCTCCAGACGGGTCTCCTGCAGCGTGGCCTGCAGGGCCTGCTCTGGGATGGGGCCAAACAGGTGAGTCAGGGGGCTCTGCTGGAGGGGGCTCCGTGCCTCCCCGGCCCTGTCTATACGCAGCTCGCTCTTAGTGATGCCACTGTCGCAGGAGTCTGTCTTACGGAGGGGGTTGTCCTCCCCCTCTCCTCCTCTGACCTCCTGACCACCGCTCTCCTGAGAGAGCATCTCCACCGAGACGGCTTTAGCTACATTGTTCAGGCCCTCCCTCCGGTTGTCCGGAGGCGGGGCGGCAGCCATGTTTTTCAGCCGCCCCCAACCCCTGGCAGCAGGAGGCTTGGCTAGAGCAGGGCCGCTGCCCACCTTGAGGCGGACGGGAGGCGTCTCCCCCGGGGTGGCGCTGGGTTGCAGGACCTCCCGGTTGTCCTGCTTAAGGCCCGGCCCGACGCCGGAGTAGGACAGGGAGTTGTGCATGGGCGTGACCTGGGACACGGTGAGCACACCGCTGCTGCAGCCCGACGAGGGAGCCCCGTTCTGGAGCCCCTGCAGGGCGGAGTGGGGACCGGGCCGCTGGATGCTGAGGGGCAGGGAGTGCTGCAGGCTGGAGTGGGACAGCTGCAGGCCGCGGGGGATGGGGTGGAGGTGGTGCTCCACCTGGATCTGGTTCTTCTCCAGGTCCAGCTGGGAGGAGGCCGCCTGGTTCCGCTGAAGCTCTTTCTGCTGCTTGAACTTCTGGAAGAGCTTCCGGACCGGGTGGTCCTGGGGGATGGTCAGCTGCACCTCGTTCTTCTGCCGTTGGCGCTCCTCCTCCTCCTTCTTCACCTCACTGATCTTACGAAAAATGACCTGGAGGGATCAGAACGGTGGAGAGGTTCAGTGGAACACGGAGTGTCGCTCAATCATGACTGAGCGGTAACTCTTGATTATGTCAATTCAATTTCAAATTGCTTCATTGGCAGGAACAACATTGCGTAAATCTTCGCAAAAGCCTCAAAGTATTGTCATAAAATAAAGCAGCACATTAGTGAGATTAAAACAAATGGCATTGTAAAATGAATGACAATAGAATCACGCCTGTGGATACCAATGAAAAGAAATATGATTGAATAATTTACGGAAAATGTGCTTTTATTATTACTATTTCGGCAATCTAAAACCGTACCAGGTTCTGTATGTCTGTCCGTTCGTCTGACTAACCATCATGAATCACATTGACAATAAAGTAAAATCAAGCCAGGCACATTCAATTACTGGCAGCTTCAGACGAGGCCTCAGATAAAATATCCTGCAGCGCTCCTGACTGTTCCTCCTTCTTCTATTCCACCTGCACCGCCAGCCCGCTGTACCGGCACTCCTTAATCTTACCGGGAATGACAGGGATCCCAGCCAGCCGGAAGACTAGAGTGTTGATTAAAGTAATAGTCCTGCTGCGGACACATCAGGAATGGGGCTTTTAGTGTTACGAGTCGTTATCTTGGTTTAGAGACAGAAAGATGGTGAACATCGATGTTTCCCAATTAAATGAATTATCAGTTAAACATGTTAATATTTCTCTCTAAACCAGAGGTCCTCTAGAGGCAGATGTGAGAAAAAAAGAAATAAAGTGCTGACAAATAGCAGAAATGCAAGACAGTCACATAAATAAAATGAAAATCAGGACTTTGACAGCTTCTGGATGTGGGGAGATTTGAGGAAATCAGAAGGTGCAAAAAAAAAAATCTATTCTGTAAGTTAGCAGTTTTATAATATTTGATTGACAGATTAAGCTACACCGAAAGGGGCAATTAGGCTTGGAAAAGAAATCAGGTTGTCATGGTAGTTCTGGTTGGCATAGTTGGCAATGTCAAGTGCATCTTGACATTGTTCAATCTAAGCTCAAATAGTCTACTTATATAATTCTCTCAAAAATGCATATTGTTAAATACTGATTCAACCTTTCAACGCCATCAGAAAATTTGGTTTTAATGAAATAATTGCTGTTCCGGGAAACTATAAAATAATTTGAATAAAGAATAGAAATACATAGACTCTTGATGCCTATTCTGCACTATTCTACACCGCTTAAAAATTAAGGGAACACTGTCACACATCTGGTCTCGATGAACTAAATACATTAAAGATCAAAACCTTGTACATTGTGTAATTCTTTGAGAACAAAGTGACGTAACAACGGTCAATGCAAAGCAAATTCACCATCCGATATAGGGCTGGATTCAAACTCATACCGAAAAGCAAAGTAAACAAATGAAATCACAGACCGTTCCTACTTCCGTGAATTTTCTCGCGGCAACTCATAAAGCAACTCATAATCTGCACCAGCGTAAAGTCTGACGTTGAGGATCCAGGTACCTAACAGCAGTCAGAGTACTGTTGGCTAGCATGTGGAGGTCAGTGCATTCTTTCAAAAGATATGTCTCCCCAGACCATCACTGACCCACCGCCAAACCGGTGGCATGTTGCAGTTAGCATAACGTTCACCACTGCGTCTCTGGACGCTTTCACATCTGTCACATGCTTAGTGTGAACCTGCCCTCATCTGTGAAGAGAACGGGGCGCCAATGGTGGACCAACCAATCCTGGGGTTTTCTGGCAGATGCTAATAGAGCTGCATGGAGCCGGGCTGTGAGTACAGGTCCCACTAGAAGACGTTGACCTAACCCAAAGTTCTCATGGCATCCTCATGGAGATCATGCACACCAGTAGCCTTAGCTTGAGGTAATTTTGTAGGGCTTTGGCAGTGCTCCTCCTGTTTCTCCTCGCACAAAGGAGCATATACCGATCCTGCTGCCCTGCCCCATTCTACTGCCCTGTCCAGCTCTCCTTGTCTATCGGCCTCTCCTGGCATTTCCTCTAAGCTCTGGAGACTACAGGTACGCCTCATGCTGCCAGTGATGACAAGGGCACTAGCAAAACACAACACCAGAGAACAATCAGTCAGGAAGGAGAAGGTGAAAGCAATCGGTGGCCACCACCTGCAAAACCATTCCCTTTTTGGGGGTTGTCTTACTTTTGCCTCACCAGTGCACCTGTTGTCACTTTTATTCACACCAAGCAGGTGACATTGATTCACAATTGCTTAAGCTTTCTAAATGGACAGATAGATATCCCTGAAGTTTACTGACTTGGTGTTCTAATGTGTTGATTACGTGGTCCCTTTGTTTTTTTGCAGTGTAAAACCACAATGTTTGGCATTGAAAGAAGATACTATTGTATAAACAAGAATTTTTATTTTTCCTGTAGACAGTTCAGCAGAGTGAAGGAAAAGCTCTCCAAGCAGCATTGCGTAGGCTCTATTTTTGGAGCAGACTTCAAAGAAGTAGAGTAAAAACATTTTTTTTATAAAAATCTGGAATATGTTTGCACTATATTTTAATGATTATTTTAACTTTCAATTCCTAGTCCTACAGAGGGTTAAATCGGCTTATGAACTTCTCAATTCATGGGTGTTTAGTCGGAACGTCTTTCCTTCCTTCAGTTACATACTGTCCCTGGCTCAGCTGAAAGGAGGGAGGAAGAGAATGAAACAGAGAGAGAAGTCAAAGAGAGAGACCAAGAGAGATAAGAGAGAGAAGTCAAAGATGGAGACCAAGAGAGAGAAGAGAGAGAAGTCAAGGATGGAGACCAAGAGAGAGAAGTCAAAGAGAGAGACCAAGAGAGAGAAGTCAAGGATGGAGACCAAGATAGAGAAGAGAGAGAAGTCAAGGATGGAGACCAAGAGAGAGAAGAGAGAGAAGTCAAAGAAAGAGACCAAGAGAGAGAAGTCAAGGATGGAGACCAAGAGAGAGAAGAGAGAGAAGTCAAAGAGAGAGACCAAGAGAGAGAAGAGAGAAAAGTCAAAGAGAGAGACCAAGAGAGAGAAGAGAGAGAAGTCAAGGATGGAGACCAAGAGAGAGAAGAGAGAGAAGTCAAGGATGGAGACCAAGAGAGAGAAGAGAGAGAAGTCAAGGATGGAGACCAAGAGAGAAGAGAGAGAAGTCAAGGATGGAGACCAAGAGAGAGAAGAGAGAGAAGTCAAGGATGGAGGACGAACACAGAAAGAAAGAATCAAGGAATGTTGTGTTATCTCTGGACGTCAACATGAAACAGGGCCCCGAAGGGTTGTCCTAAAACACACCGAGGGCCATGATTAACTCTGACTGTACCTCCCTCTCACCTCAGACCCACCACATGTTCTACTTTCAGAATGAATGCCTCTCATCCTATCCCTTAATTAATTCCATCTCTGCATCGATTATCCCTTTTCACCTCTAGACTTTTCCATTTGGATCTCTCCCCACGTCTTTCTTGACCTCCCTATCAACGCGATGACTCCATGCATTTCTTATACTGGTGATTGTGAATCGTCCGGACATTTGGCTTATTAATGGATGTGGTTATGATCTTGGTTATGTCACTCGTTGCCACTCCAGCACCAGTTACCAACCCTGTCTACGCGCACGGGAGGAAAACGCTAAGCTATGTTGCTAATTAGCGCTGACGGCTAACATGCACGCTGCTGGGCCACGGCTGGTTGACAGATTTCGCGGTGGGGTCGGGGGGGAATGAAAAGCAGGTGCGAGCACTCCTCTCCCGTGACTCATTATGACAAAAGATGGTATTCAAAAGCCCCGTTAATTTCTCCTCTTCCCAGGTGCTGACGTAAAAATTAATCCAATTAGCACTGTTCATGGGGCAGAGATGAGCCAAGTCAGCACACTGACTGAAACAGGTCCAAGCACTTAAATACACAGCTGCCAGCATGCGGGACCGTCTTCCAGTATAAATGATGCAAAGCACTCAGCGCAATAAAACAAGATATAACCGCAGTGAAACACTTCCTCCTACATCAGCTGGAATACTATTAAAAAAGGGTCCCAAACCTGCAGCAGAGATTGGTGCCGAGGAGGGCAAGGTATTGTGTAACTCCTGGCAGGAGATATTGGCCGGGGAAGGTAATGCTGGTAGTTGGAAGGAAATGGGAGCGTGTAGGTGGTCCTGTCTCTCCTTTTTCATTAGATGCTTTTTTCATACAGAGTTATATTTATCCCAGTAAGCTAGGGAGTGGATGTTTCGAGAGCCTCAGGACAAAAAAATACTCTGTTGGTTCCCAAACCACGTTCAAATGATCGCAGGAACATCCTCATTATAGGATCAGAACTGTACGCAGGAAAGTCGATCCTTCTGTTAAAACACCTAATCAAAATTGATTGATGACTTAACGTGAATCAGAAATCCACGTTCATATATTTGATATTTGAAGTAGGAGAGATGACGAAGAACCATTACAGAACAACAGCATATGACGAGAGATGCTGTTATATGGGACACGTGTCCATACTGCCTCTTCTCGATGGCTCGGTGTCTGTGGCCCTGGGGGGATTGGGGCTGGAGAGATGGGGACTAGTGCCTCCCTTCTGGGGAGTGTCTCTGTGGGCGGGTGTAAGACACATCCCTGTTCCCTAGGTAATCCTGCCTGTCGACCTTCTTCTACACCGGTCACACTGTTTACACACAAACACACACACAGATATACTGTATAAACAGGCCATAGTCTGGAGCCCACACACACACACACATAGATATTATGCATACACAGGCCATAAGGAGAGTTACTAAGGAGACAATTAAATATTGTACTGGGAGTACAATCTAGTAAATATTATACTGGGAGTACAATCTAGTAAATATTATACTGGGAGTACAATCTAGTAAATATTGTACTGTGAGTGCAATCTAGTAAAAAATATACTGGGAGTACAATCTACCCATTCAAGATGAAGGATCTTCTTAAAACGTACAGACCAGAACACGGAGGTCTGGATTCTTGGAATGCCCATGGCCGCTTGACCATTTAAGTGTCCGTATTTCTCTCCAGATTTTAGAGTTTGCAGAGCTAACTACCCCTTCCCTCTTACTGAGATATGAAGCTCTGGATACATCTTTGTCAGAGAAAAAGTGGGTCACTTTGCTTCTCCTAAGTTCAACTATTCATTATTTACCAGACAGAATAGGACTGAAGAAAAAGACTCCAGCTCAGCTCTTTCCATTTCATCCGATCACTGAATTGTCATCCACACAAACGTGGACGCACAGACACACCACCTTTTTCTGGATGTTCTATGTTTCGATAAACTGGGTGAAAACATTCTGATTCAAATTGAAAGCCCACGACCTTGTAAAGGGAAAACCTAAGCCAAAGCTCCTCATTCTGGAGCCTCCCAGGTGGCGTGGAGATCTGAGGCCCACATTCTTAGCTCTAAGCTGATCAGCACAGTTTGCGTTGAAGCCTTCAATGTGCCACCAGCTGACGAGTGGCAGGGAAGCTCCATGGGTGATGCCACTGTGCCAGCGTCCCCTGGAGAAGAGGAGGGGAAGTCAGCAGGGATCTCCTGGTACATGATGCTCCTGCACCTCCGTTAGACAGCTTGGGTGCCTAAAAAGCTGACCGAGGTCCAAAATCAATTGTAACTCACAGGGTAGTAGATCTAATTATGAGATATTTACAGGATCAGGGGGAGAAAACGTTTGATTAAAATAAAATGCCACCTGCTCCCTTTTGGATAACTCACCCGGACGCATAACACAATAACATATGAAAAACATGTTTACCCTATCCTGGCATGTCCAAATAATCAGTGCCATCTACCCAGATGCAGGAAATACTGCACCCACATTACCTTCTGCTAAAAGCAGCCGTTATTCCAGGGGTCCACACAAAACACGCACTATATGCCAAAAATCTCCCCTGGAGAAAAACACCTTCAACAGTCTGCTATAGACTGCTTATGGTAGGTAAGGAAACACATACAGGTTAAGAGTAAGTGCTTTTCAATGTCCAGTAAATGTTAAATCTATGTGTTTGAATCCTAAGAGGCATGACACATTAGAGGCATGACACATTAGAGGCGCTACACATTAGAGGCATTACACATTAGAGGCAGTCATATTTTTCACATTGTGTAAGTAGTGATGTCAGAAGTAATGAAGAAATCAAAATACAGTAGAGATCAAACAGAACATGAAGAATTTAAAAAGTCGAAGTGGCCCACATTAGATGAATTAATTGGCACATTGCTTGAAAGGACCACTATTAAACATGTTTACGAAGCAATTAAGAATGGATAATTAAAAATAATTTATAAAATGTATATTGTGAGCAGTTATTATGTAAAGCACCAGCAACAGACATATAAATAGACATCAATATAAAAAGTGCATTCATTAAAAAAAATGTAGGCGCATTTAATGTTTATAGTTTAAAAGTAACTCATGGCATCAAAAAGATCACTATACATGAGAGCATGTTTTTAAGTCTGAATGGTAGTTTTAGCTTGGGCAATTTTCTCAGCACACAAGTCCATTATAATTGAAATGCATGGAGATTTACTTTACTGTTGCTTTAGTAAAAAAGGCATTAGCGGTTTCAACAAGTGTAATTAAGGCTTATGAACAGGTGTTGAACTACGTGAGACAACAGTGGATTCCAAAGTGGACCAAGGTCAGGTCCTACTAAAACATCTGTGAAGTCTAAGTTAGAGCGGAAAACGAATAAAAGATATCCATGGAAAAGTGAAAAATGCAACAAGCTTGATTCTCTTGTAAAATGATTGTCTGGCAATGATGCGTTCATGAAAAAGGTCAAAGGATGATTATGTGACATTGGAAAAACATTATGTGCTGATGGTGGAGGTGATGAAAATCTAATTCAAAGAGCCTTTGTCACAGTGTGCAACAGCCTGGGGATGAAGTAGTGGTCATGATGATGGTGATACTGATGTCTTTGTGTGGTGTGTTGATACTGAGCCTCATGACACTGCATCCAATGTATCACCCAAAATGTTCAACATGACAGGTGTGTCATCAAAGGTGTCCATTACCTTCTCCGCACGCATTCAAATCAAAGCAGGAAAAAGCAGCCCTAATGCACAGTTGGTTTTCTCTTGAGAAGATACACTCACTGGTAACTGAGGTAGAGAAGTTCATACAATAAAATCGCAATAAAAGCTGAGGTGTTTGAAGGTCACAACCACAACACCTCTGACAGGAGGAACTTTTATTACAAATAATGAAGCCTTAGAAACGCCCCCCACAGACCCCAACCTTACATCAAGATTGACATCCAATATTAAAGCAATGGTCCTTAAAACCTTTTCAGAAGTCTCATCGTTAGGTCATGGCTGTGGACCAGCTCACCCGAATAAAGTGGGCTAGGGCTGGACAATCAGTGGGAAAGCTGATTCAGCTGCGCAAGTCAGAAGGTCTACAGAATCCAACTCATTGTAGAGTTGAACAAAACAATGTTTCACAAGATTAGAGTCTCTGATGTCAGACAATGGGCATGAGAAACTTAAAACAATGCATACGTGTTGACTAACTCTGAAGAAAGGCCAATAGATGGGACAGGAGGGGGCATAGACTAAACGTGCGTGATTGGAAGACAGCCAGACAGTCTAGGGGAAGTGTTGGAGATTTGGTCTAATATGAACATGCTGTTAAGACATTTTGGAGAACATGTAAGAACTACGGATGGACAACAGCTAGGACTGTTGAGGCAGGATATGTGCAAAAGAACCAACGGTTCCGACAGGACACTCAGTGGCCCGGCAGTGTGGCTTAGAAAGCCCACATGCAGTCTTTTCTCTGGTCAGATGCCACTGATTATGACTACAGCATTGTGTCATACTTCAGACAAACAACTATTCCCAACAGTTGTGTTGGATAGCTGTTCAAGCTGACCAAATGAACAGTTGGACCCCTTCGTAGTCAAGCCATATTCTCTCCATTTCTTAATAACAGACTTGACTGCGCTCCAGGGATGTGCAATGCTTTGGGTATAATAGAATATCCTACCCAATTGGAATTCTTAAAGGACTTTATTACGGATTGGCTACTCATGAGTTTTGGTTAGGAATGTTCTATACCATTGTGGGACCTCACAGAAACCGTTGTAATTAACCTGAAATCATGTGAAACACCTGAGCTCAATTCTGGTCTGTTTTAGCAGAATGGGTGAATCCTTATGCAATCAATAATTTTTTGTATTTGTATATATTTTGTATTAGTTTAAGACAACTAGTTGATTTCATTTTTCACTTTGATAACATGGATTTTTCTGGTGTTGATCAGTGTAAAAAATGAATGATTAAATCCTTTTTGATTTAACATTGTAAAAAGTCTAGGGGAGGTGAATACTCTTGAGAGCCCACTATGTTTGATTATTTCTGAAAGACAGTGATGTCCTGACACCACAGTAGTAATCAAAGCGCTGAGTAAGACGTGAGAACAGAAGGATGGAGACGGGTATTGAACCGTGGTCCCCAGCGGGGAGTCATATTCAGTACATGCGATTGGAGCCGGGAGCGTTACCTAACTTGTTTGTTATGAAAATAGTATTTAGGTTAATATAAAATACTTATTCCAGACTTATTTCCAACCACCACTAATTGACTGAATGAGAATCAGTATATCCAAAGCTCTAAATGCAGAATAACAAGCAGAGCTGACTCAGTACAAGTCGGCGGCTGACCCAGATCCAAGCCGGCCCTGTCTGCCTAATGACTGCAGCTCACATATTCTGCCTTTTGACTTATAATACTGATTCTGGGTAATGGAGATGGGGCTGAATCAGTGTTCCACCCCACCAGCTGGTCACACACACACACACTCGGGTACCAGTCATGGCACCAGCTCACATAATCGAACAGGACCAGTTACGTTGATGCATGTGCACATCCACAAACACGCCCATACACAGAGTATACCTGTTTTGAGGCGACCTCTTCCGTTTCCCACCGTAGAGCCCGTCAAGATGCGTGTGTATTGCTACAAGGCGGCCGCAAGTAACGAGCCTCGCGGTGTTGTCTAATTCATTATGTGAAAATGCCTCTGAGAGAAATCGATTGTGTGCAGAGAGAAAAAACATGGCGAATGCCTTCAGGATTAATGCTCTAATAACATGAGTTTTATTCGGGGCGATGGAGGAACAAACAAGAAGGCGGTCAAAAAGAACAAACTGGGAAAAGTCTGCTAAAGTTTGAGATGAGAAACCAGGTTACAGATAAGGCAGAAGGAGTACGAGAGACCGGTGGTTGTCAGGGTGTGTGTCATGGTGTAACTCGTACCCGCTTGCGTAGGTTGCAGGTGAGGATGAGGTTACGGGAGAAGGAGTTGGCAAAGGCCGTGTAGAACTCCAGAACCTTGAGCAGCGCCTCTCTCTTGATGACGTGTAGGTCACAATACGTCAGCGCCCGTACGTTGGCACAAGCGTGTGCAAGAGTGGTCTCTTTCCAGAATACATCCCCAAATACATCTCCTTTACCTGAGAGCAAGGAAAGAAAACAAAGAAGTGTTTGTTAAAGACAAACCAGTACTGGTGGAGTACAGGTAGAGTACTAGTAGAGTACAGGAGGAAAACAGGTAGAGAACAGGTGGAGTTGGAGCTATGCCCACAGGTTGTGCCCTGTCTCTTTTCTAATATTTTCATTTGTAATCCTAATGGAAATCTTTCCACCTGCCAATTAACACTGTCTCGGACAGCCGATTGCATTCCTTTACAAAATATGTTATGACACCCCAACCCATTACAATGTCTTGCCACTGCAGAGTGAGAGCACATTGACGCCTGTCACAGGTATGTTGTTATTCTCTTCAAAGGATAACTGAAGCCTAACTTGTATTTTCCAAATAGACGTTAACATGACATCAATATCACTCAGAACAATGCTTTCTACTGTCAAAACTGACTTTCCAGGTGTAAATATGATCATTTTGGTCATAAAGTCAGACTCAACCAAAATAGAGTTGTGTAAGACTATCAAGATCACATCTTCATCACAAAGGTTTCATCTAATTTCCTACATTATGAGATCGGCAGTGGTTGTAATTGTCGACACTGGGAAGATTATGTTTACATTAGGTTTTCACAAACTTTTTGATATGTTATTTTTATTGTTTCTTGACTTATCTTAGACCATTCTGTCTACTTTGAGGAAGTAATACGGATGTATGGTGTCACAAAGGGGAGACACAACAGTAACTTGGAGCGGCACGACCAAGACAGGAATCATGTTGGTCTTAATGAGCAACAGAAAAACACACGCGGAATCCATGCGTTCAGTCGCCCTTTAACTAATATCAAAGTGATATCACTAGTCAGACATGTCATGGATATTTTGAGATCTGAGGTTTCAAGGCTTCCTTAGAGACGAGTTTACCTGGCTGAGCCCTTAGCAACTACTATTTATTATTCACAGCACAGTGAAATGATACATGTCGATTTACTCAACAGACAGTAAGAACCAACAAGGGCTCATTATTTTCAGTTTAACCCATCTAAAGTTATTATAAAACATGTCAGTTGAATAGCTTTTCCGCTTGAAAACCGCTTGAAAACCAATTAATCTCACTGCAACCAGTCTGAAGTACAGCAGTGCGACATCAAACATCAACTCCACCATTTCCTTGTTGGTTCTGAGAAGCCATCCAGCTACAGAGTCCTATAATGGCGGGTACATGAAGAATGAGCCCCGCTGAGAAACACAGCAAGAGAATTAATGGAGCAGATCATGCAGAAGGTCAGAGAGATCAGCCTAGTGGCTCTAGAGGAGGTCGGTCAGGTTAACCTGAGAGATGTCTTTCAGTCTGTGGTAGGAGATCAATACAGCGCTACAGTTTCCACACAACCGTGGCCCTTGGAGGTGGATGGGAGTGAATACGGCGTTTAATGATTGTCCTGTCCTTGTGACCAATATCAGTCATGGTGACAACTATGGCTCAATAAGCTACCAGATCTGTCTGACTGAGGCAGGGTGCTGAGGCAGTGTGATATGGTCTCATCTGCCTCAGCTTACTGCAGATCCACTCAGCTCACTGGACCAGAGCACAATGCTGTGTGAATACTTTCTCCCTCTAAAATCCCATTCTCATAACGCAGCATGAATAATGGATTAAGAAATTAATCAGATCATGGTTTCACAAAACACAACAAAGCCAGAACATCGTAAAAAGATAAGGCAGCTGAAATATTGTTAGATAGATCCCCAGGGAAGGTGCAGAGCACTGGAAGAAGGGAACCTGCTGTAGCTCTGTAACCAGTGGAGTGGATTATGTGATATTGTGGTGGAGTCGATTTTGTGACATTATATCAGTGTGATATTGTGGTTCTCCGGGATTATTACAAGTGTGATATTGTGGTTCTCCGGGATTATTACAAGTGTGATATTGTGGTTCTCCGGGATTATTAAAAGTGTGATATTGTGGTTCTCCAGGATTATTAGAAGTGTGATATTGTGGTTCTCCAGGATTATTAGAAGTGTGATATTGTGGTTCTCCAGGATTATTAGAAGTGTGATATTGTGGTTCTCCAGGATTATTAGAAGTGTGATATTGTGGTACTCCAAGATTATTAGAAGTGTGATGTTGTGGTTCTCCAGGATTATTAGAAGTGTGGTACTCTAGTTCTCCAGATGTAGAATTGTTACACTGGGAGTCTTGACAAAAGCTGCTCTGGTCTTGGACTGTACTGGTAAAAGAAGGGAACGGACCCACAGCTCAGTTAACTTTCTGTGATGCAGCACAAATAAGAAGGGTCTCTTTTTCTCTTCCTCTCCTTTTCTCTTTCTCCCTCCCTGTCTCTTCTCCACCCCCAATCGTTCCTTCCCTCTCTGTATTTCTCTGTCCCTCCCTCTGTTTCTCTCTGTCCCTCCCTTCCTCCCCCCCCCCGTCATCTTCTTCCTTCCTCTATGTCTCTCACCATCAGTAAGTGGTGAGCCCCAGGACTTCATCATGACTGTTTACACCTCATACCTCCAGAGTGTTTTCTTTTGGGCTTTTTTGGCTCTGTCCTCCAGCAGGACAAAAGAAAAGAGCTTCCGTTTCCTTTTTTCTCATCGCTTGAACCACTCAGAAATTAGAGCACGTTTATGTCCCGCTAACGCCAGCATCAACAGCACTACAGCCAGGGGCGCAACTGTACATTTGCTGAGGGGTACGCAAGATCAATGTCGGGGCCCCCAAATCCTACCCACCCCCCTCCCCATCATTTAAAATGCGAAACATTAACAAATAAGCTTCGGAGTTTCATGAAAGATTTTCCAATAATGATTTGGGCACAACGGCTCCCTCCCCCGTGCTGCCCCCCGATCCACTGTACATGACCCCATTTTAGCGCCTCTGACTACAGCCTACTTGTATGAAATGGTATCATATAGATCATATCCATAAATGTTGTTACGTTCTATACCAAATTATAAACGTTATTACGTGCTATACCAAGTTATAAATGTCATTATGATCTGCAATAAAATACATGTTGTTGCATTCTGTATCAAAATATAAATGCTGTTATGTTCTGTGGCCATATCGAACATTTTTTACGTTCTGTAGCAAAATATGAGCTTTGCTACGTTTCTGCACGAAAATAAATGTTGTGAGTGCCAGACTTGATGAGACTAAGTTGTTTGAAGACTGATCTATCAATCCATCAACGTGTACGCCGGCTCAATAGATGCCATTGTCAAGGCTGTCTGGCTACATCGTTAGCCCGGCACTAATTCTAACCAGAAGGTCACAAGAAACTTGAATAATGAATTACCGTTGGCAAACAATGCCATGTCACGGCTTGAACATTTGGACAACACAACAAAATATGTGTGCCTTCCAGCTTTCTCAAACTATACACCTTAAGGCCGAAGCTTACATCAATTTGCTACCATATGACATTGTCATATTCTAGCCATAAAACAAAATGCAATATCAATGCTAACCATCAACAAAAGCGTTATTTGTTCAACCTTGCCATTTTCACTGACTTTCCCTCTGATTTCCACAAACCCCGGTGGCTCCAAAACTTCCTCGATATAAAAATGTTTGACCACATCCAGGAAGCTCATCAGGCTGTAACTGTGTATTATTCACATGCTTTGGGGGCTGGTCCCTATGGGAAGTAAAAGAGATTCCTACGTGTCATTTTGAGTCTTATCTTTCTGGAATGAGGTCATAATATTGTGTTGATTTAAGTTAGAGACATTGCAGGATACATTAGAAAACACTGTATTTATTACACCAGTTCCTGTAAAATGTTGTTGATTAGTAAAATAAAATTAGAAATAGAAAAAACTATTTGCCATCTGTAGCCAAATTAATTCCAAATAAATTGATACCATTAAGCAATATATCTACATTGGTAAAAGTAAATATATGATTTATATTAAACTTTAATAAATGCATACAGGGTTGCTGTAAAAGGAAATGTAGTTTGTATTTTATTACTGAACTGATTAAAAAATATGTAACAGAGCAGTAGCTAAATTCATCCAAGATTCATACTTAACTTGTGAACTGTTGTTGTGTTGGTAATTTGGTATTTCATTTTGTGATTTTCTTCATACTAAACAATGTATCGTTAATTAAGTCATTATTCTGGTAATGCAAAAAAATATATAATTAATTATTAATTCAAAGAAAAGTCATAATAATTCATCATTTGTTTAGGATTTGATTTGTGTTTAAGCATGTAGAAACATTAATGTAGAAGTGTTCAGAAAAACACTACTGTATTCCATTTTACAATAAGTTACTTTATAGGGACACGATATGTTATTTACCATTCATTATATTCAAGTATACTAGGTACATAAAGCGTTAAACAGTTGTAAACAATTCACCCAAAGGATGACAATATATCCTAACACTAATAGTCTCGAAGTCATTGAAACATTTCAGTAAAAACTTTTGGAACTTACTGTATAGCAACCTGCCACCCTGTCTCTAAGCAACCGCAGGTTGCCATAGTATTGCCAGTCTTTGTGCCAGAATGTAAAATAACACTACAATCAAATATACTGATTCAAAGAGGGTGAACTGCTAGATGACAAGCACCAAATAAGGCAGGCAATAGATTAAAGTTCATGTATAACGCTTGTCTGTAGTAGTACCCAGAAATATTATGTATAACTTACAATCAGAAATATTAAACAACAGAACATTAATATTACCATGCTCTGTGAGTCTACCACTACAATGTCCATCTGCTCTCAATCATCATGGGAATCTGATCTGGGGCCCCCCATGGTGGCGAGACAGACACATCATGTTGGCGTCCATTTGAGGTACTGATTATAGTCTTCAGTGTTGTGAGGCAATTCATCTGTGGCTAATAGGCTTTTCATGAAGCTATAACTACAGCACCGCCGCAGCTCTTAATGAACTTAATAAGGAAGTTGAAAAGCAATAAAAAGATCCTTCGATAACACCCGCCGGCATTACATGCTGTAACATGGAGAGTCTGCTCTCTGTTTTCCTGCAAAGGTCCCTTCTGTTGGTCATCTCTGTTCTATATCTCTGCTCTATATCCGTGGTTCATCACAATTAACATCTCTGAACTATATTCTGCACCTCTGCTTTGTCTATCTTTATCCATCTATTTTGATAATGCATTTCAGTTGGGCCTGAACTGGCCATGATGCACTCTGCTGCTCACCTAGGATGGCAATGACCTCATCATCCTGGATGACCTCCAGTGACCCAGACACCACAAAGCAGAGGGTGTCCACGCTCTCCCCAGCATGGAAGATCAGATCCCCGGGGGCACAGTGGATGGTCTGGAACTCCCCGGCTAGGGAGCGAAGGCAGCCGTCACTGGCCAGGCGGAAAGCGGGGTGTTCGTTGAACACCTTGCGGTTCAGGTGCACACAGATGTCTGCCCGCATGTCCTTAGGACAGATAGACAGCACCTGGGGAGGTGACCGGGAAACACCACGCCCATCAGGGTTCCAGTTTGCTTTTTATTATTATTTCCTATACTATATAGGAGCTCTAGTCCTAGCCTCAGTGCTGTGGGCTCCCAGCCCTTCTGAACTCTAGTTCTAGCCTCAGTGCTGTGGGCTCCCAGCCCTTCTGAACTCTAGTCCTAGCCTCAGTGCTGTTGGCTCCCAGCCCTTCTGAACTCTAGTCCTAGCCTCAGTGCTGTGGGCTCCCAGCCCTTCTGAACTCTAGTCCGAGCCTCAGTGCTGTGGGCTCCCAGCCCTTCTGAACTCTAGTCCTAGCCTCAGTGCTGTGGGCTCCCAGCCCTTCTGAACTCTAGTCCGAGCCTCAGTGCTGTGGGCTCCCAGCCCTTCTGAACTCTAGTCCGAGCCTCAGTGCTGTGGGCTCCCAGCCCTTCTGAACTCTAGTCCTAGCCTCAGTGCTGTTGGCTCCCAGCCCTTCTGAACTCTAGTCCTAGCCTCAGTGCTGTGGGCTCCCAGCCCTTTTGAACTCTAGTCCTAGCCTCAGTGCTGTGGGCTCCCAGCCCTTCTGAACTCTAGTCCTAGCCTCAGTGCTGTGGGCTCCCAGCCCTTCTGAACTCTAGTCCTAGCCTCAGTGCTGTGGGCTCCCAGCCCTTCTGAACTCT
>JACXGK010001553.1:0-22519 GCA_016801125.1 Novumbra hubbsi | reverse complement strand
TCTAGCCTCAGTGCTGTGGGCTCCCAGCCCTTCTGAACTCTAGTCCTAGCTTCAGTGCTGTGGGCTCCCAGCCCTTCTGAACTCTAGTCCTAGCCTCAGTGCTGTGGGCTCCCAGCCCTTCTGAACTCTAGTCCTAGCCTCAGTGCTGTTGGCTCCCATCCCTTCTGAACTCTAGTCCTAGCCTCAGTGCTGTGGGCTCCAAGCCCTTCTGAACTCTAGTCCTAAGCTTTGGGATGAATCCTTTCACTGCCGCGTCCGTGGCTCACCTTTTCAGTGTCGATGCCCTTTGACATGGACCACGTGGAAACAATGTAGTCCATCACCCTCTCACTCAGCCCCTTGGGCACCTGGTAGAGCTTGAGGAAGTCCCTCACATTGTTCAGCATCTCGTGGTAGCGGTTGGTGTTAGCATACATCTGCTGGAAGATAGTGGTGACATTTCCAAAGATGGTGGCGTACAGAAGAGCTGGAGAAGAAAGGGAAATCAACCTTCAAATACATTTGTAATTGGATTTAGTGAGCTGACTTCAGTGGTAATGACAGGTTACACATTGTGTGTAAATGTGTTCATATAGATCCTAGGACAAAGAAGGAGGAGAATCCCAGAACCAATAAAGCTCCTCAGAGCTGTTTACTGTCAGCCTCTGGCACCATGACTGTACCCCCGCTCACTGTTACCATAGAGACTTTACCCAAGAATAGTTCTGGCTTTTCCCAGCCAATAAAAAAAAAGGGGAAGAAAGGAAATAAGAATGTTAAATACTTTACGATGGGGGAGGAATCAGTGCTGGCACATGAACCAGAGAGAGGGTGGCTGGATGCCGGCTGGAGAGAGTGATTCGGCAGGAAGGGAGGGCACATTGTTCTTTTGTTCCCTACGGAAATATTAATAGCTACTCTGTCTTGACTGACGACTGGTTGAAACACCTGCACCTCACACCTGACATCAACGCACCTGCAAACAACTGCTGACATTGTTGTTCAGTCAACTGTGATTGACAGCAGGTTGACAACAATAACTTAAACATTGCAGATTACATTGCTAGTGCTGATAAATATAATAGATAGTGAATAAAGCAGTGACATTCTACTTTCCTTAAGTTAAAAGCCAAGTCAGAGTGTATTGTTTAGCTTCTGTTTGAATAGTCCAGCAGATAGGATTAATATATATATATATATATATATATATATATATTGATTTGATATGGACTGGGTCACCAAGACAGTAATTAGGCCGATTTTCTACCCGAAGTTCATTTCTTTGTATATTTGTTTCATACCCTTGTTGATATTAGGAATGAAAGTGGTACTATTAGATCAATATACAGTATTCCAATGTTTTCAGTCCTTGGTACCTCCTCACCTTTATGGTAATATTTTTTGATACACATATAAATATACAAATAAATGTTTTGTCTTATTTCTTTTGTATGGTCTCTGAGCTTATCCGTCTTGATAAATGAATAAGGGAGTTTGAAATGTGTCACCTCATATTTATACCCCAATTAAATAGAAAGTTGTTGATGATTAAATAACACTAATCACTCAGAATATCGAAATAAGACTAATGACTAAGAATTTTGCGGTGTGCCAATAATAATGACAAGATTTGAAAAATATAGATATATTTCATGATTTCTCATATTTTGTGTTGTGCTGATTCACAACAACAAGTATTTTTCTTCATCTTTATCAAGGGCGGAAAAAACGTCTAGAGGGCACTGCATATATTATTACATTTAACAAATACTTTTAAACCAATGAGTCAATTAATTCATTGACATTTCCATTTGACTCCAGGTCATTAACCACTAACACCCCTCCTTATGTAATGCACATTTAGCAAATGACCAGCAGAGGGAGTTCCCTTTAAACCTACCAGAGCACGCTATAAGAATGATCATGACTAGAAGTTGTCTGTACCATGTACCATATCATGTACGGTTCACATATCATAAGGTACAAGAGGCATGTATAGGCCCAAAAATGGAATAGAAATAGACCCAAAATAAAGTTTTTCCCACAATTAGTTTGTAATACCAATGTCAAAAGCACATAAAACCATAGATCAGAATTCTCAGAAGATCGTAAAGAAAAATGTTTTCCTACTTCCGCTGCCATTGAATCGCCCACAAATCACACACATGCAACACATAAGAACACACACACAAAGCATGTATGTGTACACACAAGCCATAGCCCTTGCATATATATACACATCAAGAAAAGCACGTAGACCCTTGATTTCAATGTGGTTTATATATCATGTAAAAAAACAGGGTGATTTTGTTTCACTTGGGCCAGAATGGTCAGGAAAGATCTGAGTAAAGCCAAAATGTCATTAATAGGCCAACCTTTATACTCTGAAATGTGGTTATATATCAACAATAAGAATTCCAAAGCAACATTCCATTCACATTTGTTTATGAATGTGATTATATGAGAAATCATTCAGAAGCAATGGTCAACAATCAATTGAAACAACTCGAAAATCAATTTTGACAAGGTGTAATTGTGTATCAGGCCATTCTTTTGAGTAAATATTCTAGCAGGGTGTCTCTAAATAAGAACTGACTGGGACATTTGGCAGCAGACATTAGTCATACTACAGTACCTCCACCGCATCCCATGCAAGAAGTATTATTTCTATTATCAGAATTCTCATTAAAGTAAATAATATGATTTTCCATTGCCATTTCTCATTAGGTCAACATAATAGTCAATTTGATGCAATTTACAGAAGATAACAGCTTTGTAGAGGCCACTGGTGATTCTGCTAATAGAGTTCGGCTGATTAAGTAAATAATTCAGAACAACACATCAAAGACTTGGATTTTTGTAACCGTTCATAACAGTCATCCATTTTAAATCGAAGTCATTCAGCAGAAAGCTTATCCAGAGTGACTTGGAGGAGCAATGAAAGTTAAGTGCCTTGCTCGAGGGCACAACAACCAATTCCTCACATTATCAGCTCGGGGATAAAACCAGTGCAGAGTGATTAATTATTTTGAAGGTTGGTTCGGTTTTTGGTTTGGTTATTAAATAATACTGTTTCTATTATTATTATTTTCTTTTTTTTAAATAAAATGCATAATGAAATAATGAAATGAAACATGCTGCCTGCCAAAACCTTCTTTTCATTTTAGCACACACTGGCCTTTGCAGCCTCCCTTTCCATGCTGATGCTGACAGCGCCTTTTCCTCTAACTGTCCTCTCCTTCCAGAGCCTTCTGCCTCAGCCATCCTGTTACTTTTATGACACTGACAGTCGGTCGAACGCTTTAACATTTTTGACATTTAACTCATTTAGCAGACACATACCTAGAGCGACAATAGTCCATACATTTCAAGATAGCTGGATGGAACAACCTTGCTAGCTAGTGAGTACTTCCTACTCAGGAAGTAGCTATCAGCAAAGTAAGACTGGACAAATACAAAACATTACAAGCATTATTTCATGACAACAGCTTCACTTGAACATGGTAATGGTAGTTTCAACCATTCAACACAGTGGCTCAAATCTAGGATTTGCATTTAGATATTTGAGAAACTGAACAACCAAGGACTCGTTTTTCAATCACCGATTGACTTGTGATACTTCAAAGCCCAGGCTTGTCTGTTGAGTCGGCTTTACAAACATTCCACAAAGATGTGGTGTGGTTACTTCTGTGTTAAAAAACAACCTCTGTGTTACTCACCCACGTGTCGAGGATATATGCGTACTAGTTCCATCTCTTTCTGCGTTTCAATGTGCAATGGGTTTTGGTCATTGTAGTTAATTACCAAGTTTTCTGCTCTGCACTCAATTCATCATTTGCCTAAAAATACTCCCTCTAGACTATAGTCATAGCTCACTCATTCCACAGTTTCTCTGATGAATTATTTCATTTCTCTGTTGAGGAACTGCAAGTTGAGCTCACAAAGATCTGAAAAATGTGGAATCCAACTCATCGAAGCCAAGTCTGTTCAGTAATTCTATAAAAAATAGAACTATTAGTTAATGATGTACTGATTAAGGTATTTTTACCTTTTCTTTTGCAACAATTATTGTTAGTATGGAGTTCGAATGCATTTCATTCAAAAACGTAAATGTTTATAAAATACTTAAGATTTGTACCTTGAATTAAGTAAAAATATTTGAATATATTGAAGTATATTTGAATATTTGGATTTACTGAATGCTTGGGAATTAATTATATTAATTCCTCATAAACAAAAGAACAAATAGAACTCGAGCGTATCGTTTCAATATCTATTGTTAGAAACATCGCAGTGTGCTGATCGTACTGTTTTGTAAATATTAGCTAACCGTGGCATCTGCACAGCTGGGGTATTCAAATCAGCTGCGACACAAAAATGAACCAGTCCCTGTGTGTCTGCGGTTGAAGGTAACAAGACCATAGGGGTTTGCCAATGACACGGGTGGGGTTGAACGATAATGAAGTCATTGAGGACCACTCACTTTCGTCCCAAGCGCTAGCAGGTACGCACTGAAGTGAAACCAGCGATGTAGCAATAGGTAACACTACAGTCATATCATGGCATAACCGTAAGTCTACCCAAGACTACTTGCTGGTTGTATCAGACAAGGTATAATAATTGTAATACACACAAGAGAGTCAATTGACTGGACTTTAATTGCATGTTAATTTACCCTCGTTGTTTAAGGTTAGGGTTTACTGAAGGCTGTGCGGTAGATTCTTTTAAATATTACTACTTTTGAAGGGGGTATTTACCGTGCATACGGTTTTTACCAAAAAATCACATAAAAGATTTGGTTGATGGAAAATAAGAATCACAAATAAAGATATCCTGCATTGGTAATAAGTCTGGTGATAATTGGGAAAGGATGTTAGTATCAGTACGAAAGCATTCCCTGGGTATTTGCAAATATGTAACTGGTTCTCACTAGTTACAAATCAATGATTACATAACACTTTAACGCGTCACTGGACATTTGGTTAGTAAAGGTTCAACTCTTTTAAGAAACACTTGCATAACCTTTACACACACATACAATTGAGTTAGATCCCCTTGACCCGTTGTCAAGCCAACATGGCAAATGAGTCATAGCCAAATTTCCTACAACCACTTTCTTCATGCTGTGGCCCAAGAGGAGGAAGCGTCTGAACTCTGAAGCAAATCTTCAGCTACAAACGTTCTGGAGACATTCTGCGAGAAAGTGCTGGATCACGTGCTAAGGAGCCTCAAGGGATTGTGTACCCGAGGGGAAACAGTGTTAGCACAAATACATTAAAACCTTATTACCTTGTCCATTGACTACTTACAGAGCAAGGGCATCAATATGTAATTTAGTCTCGGGGTGAACTATCCCTTTATGTCTGTGTGGAGTGCATTTAACTAAAAAATCCCCCCAAAACAACTGATAAAAACTGGTGATAAAAATACTATATACTGATTTAGGCCAAAGCAAAATGCTTCCCCTATCAAGCAAACACTCTTCTTCTTGACAATATTTAACTCTTACTTTTTACATAATGAAAGTACTTTATATTAACTATACCCCAGGAAGAGTTGCCACTACATTTGCAACAGTTAATGGTGATCCTAATTAAACAAACTCACCCAACAGTGGACACACTCAGGTGCACTTGCACAGACACACTAACACATACACACTCAAGGATACGCACACACACACACACACACACACACACACAAAACAATACAGAAGCCCCAAAGCACCCACATACAGGAAACAGACCGTCTCATGGGTAAAACATGTGCTCAAGGGTGGAGACAGATTTGTTTGGAGCAATGCACACCTTGTGGTACCGTCCTCCAAACAAAGGTCCCTGGATCAGAATGCTCTGGGGATCCCTGTTGCCAATCCATCATGAAAAAGAGGATTTAATATCCTGAATATGCTGCTCAGTTTATAGAACTGTGGTTTCCATACACACTACATGAAGATCATCCCAATTTTTTAATGACTTCCTAAATAACTTTTGGGCAAATTTCTGTTACCTCAAAGTCATTATAAATATGGTTTTACAGTGTGTATTATTTAGCAGTGTTTACTGTTGTATAATTATGGCTGTAGTTAAAAGTGTTTCTGATATCCCCCAGCGATGGAAAACAGAGATGATGCACTGGTAAAGTCATCGTCTTGCAGCTAGCTGCATCATTCCTACAACTACAATATGTATTGTGCAAAAACCTGTTTTATGACGACATTTTTCTCATTTAAATGTTTTCAAATAGATTAAAAACGTACAATTGTTTTTAAATAAAGATCGGTCAGTCGTGATTTATCATCTAGTGAATTAGTTCTTACATGAGTATAAATTAAGTTAATGAATTTTGCTTATATGTTTTCCGAATAAGGATTCTGTTCTTAAAGTCTCTCTTTACCCAACTTGACTTTGTCATTATCAAAATGGTTATCAAGTTGAAATTGAAAACAAAATTACCTTACCAACATGCAGGCATGAATGGTCTTTAGTGATGTTGTGGATCTGCTGTTTCATGACGGCTGTGTTCTAATTTACAGATTGAGATTTGGGACACAACCGCAACAGAAATGTATAATTACCAAATAAGATTTATTTCTGTTTCAGTAACGAGAACCTTTACATAATTATAATAAGCTAATACAAATTAGCAGACAATGTTTTTAATGATGGTAAATGTAATATTTAATATCATGTATTTAATATACAAGGACCACTCTATATAGACTTTTTGTAGAACAACAGCTATTTCATTAAGATGGGCTAGACATAAAGGATTTATAAACCAGATTCACGTAATTTACTTACAATTTGGAGTTTGTGTTTCAGCAAATTGCTCCACCACAATATAGTATAACCCCATTTGTACGCTCTCCTTCACACCGCCTTATACTGGTGTCTATGCTGATCTCTTTATTCAAATAGGTAATCTCGTCCAGCAGACACTTTTCTCTTGAATTGGTTGGTTTCACAGTGACTCAGAATGAAACTTGAATGGTGACATAGCAGGCGAATCAAACTCAAATCAAATCACACACTACTTTAATTTGCTGGTCTCTCAGTCCATCATTTTAAAACTGATAGAACTGTGTAACATTTAAGTCCACCTTTGTCCTTAGTCATGTAATTATGGTAATATAAAGGGTATTTCTGGAGAATTAAAAACTCTGATTGCATTAAGAGTTGATTTTAGCAAGTAATTTCATATATTTTGGGAAATATTTGAAGAAATAAAAGTGTAATTGATGAATACATTTGCCCATTATGATAATATAATACAGTTTTGTTCTTCGTTTTTTTCATCTGAGTTAACTTATTTATTAATACATTTCTACCACGCAGATTCATTAGAAAGGAGAAATATGTTTTGTTGCTCTTCCTAGGTGACAGAACACCATATTTCAAAACAAAGAGTCTGATTCTTCAAGCAACATGTCTGTTTGTTGCAATTTGTTTTAATTTTGGCTACTAATGCTTGTAGCCTGTGACGTTTTAGTTTATTCACAACTAACGTTAATTTTCTATTTTTTTCAGAGATTATCATAGAGCAGGCTGGAGATGCTGCTCAGGATAGCTGATAAAAACATAAAACATGTTTGTGTTTTATGTCTCCCATGAGAAATTATAATAATTAGAAATGCAGCAAGAGCATTTTGAAATAACTTGTGAAAATTTACTATTAAAAATGTAATGCGTGAATAGAGAGTAATGCATTGAGCAAAAGTAAAGTAAATTTCTACATACAGTATTCAAGGAACATAAATTTAGAAAATACAAATTGTTACAAATAAATATTGGTATAGTTATTAATATAATTCCTTTAATAAAAATGAATAGCTGCTTTTGCAATAAATATTCCAGATAATGATCCTAAACACATCTTGGAGTGAAGACATTGTTGAATCAGCAAATCACACTAGGACGTTGTTGTTCCTTGAACCAAGAAGTAAAACAAAAGTTGCTGTGGGAAATTATTAATGGTATTAGTTATTTTTCCATTCCCTAAAGTCAATGTGATTACAACTAAATATAATAAACAATTGAAAATACTTTAAAGATATCTGCGTCCCTAGTGATCATTGGTGACAAAAGACAACTACATATAGCAAATGCTTAATATTTAAGGAGCCTACAGCATGGACACAAATAGAAGAAGCAAAAGGGCTGGGCTGACAAAATCAGAATAACATCTTTATTTTTGTTTGTTTGCATGCTTAGTTGTTCTTTCACAGTAGATTGGATTTCCGCGTCAAAAGCACGTTGTCAGGCAATAATGTAAAACATTTAGAATATTGGTCCACTATAATTTCTACATTCTTAGAATGTTTGTATATTTTAGGTTTTCAGATGTGTTCTGAAGAGTATTTCTAACTCCAAACGAATGCAGTCAATGAACTGGGCTTGCATTCTGCCCACCACTGGACATGTTCCTCTGCGTAGATGATGCAGAAACGGGAACTTTTTTACAATGCCTTTACAGTTGAGACCTCATTTAAATCCATCAATATTCCATCTGAATTCTTACTAGAATGATTACATTATCATCAACTATTACTGGGTGCACTGATGGAGAACAAATATGTACTTGTCACGGTGATAAACAAAAAAGTTAGATTGAGGCTGTGGCTCCCATATCAGCTAAAAATAGAATGCAATCATATCACACAGAAGAGAGACAATGCTGCAAGCTGTTTTTACTGTTCTGCAGTAGTTATTATTCCTCAACTAATGGACTTTCAGGGGGTGGGGGTTCTAATAAGGGTAACATGTTGTATGGATAAATAGTCTCTGAGGTTTAATTTTGTTATCTGTCCAAAATAGGCCTCTAGCTAGACATTATAGCTCTGGTCTGTAGAGCTATATCTTACAGACCAGATCAAGGAGCCAAGAAAGAACTCGGTCCGAATGCCATAGGAATTATTCTGCACATCTATATTGTCAAGTAGCAAGTATCAAGTAGTTAAGAAAAGAGTCCAATGCTGGAGCCTATGTCAAGGAGCCGCCATTGAAGTTTGTAGCTTTAAGGAAGCTGCTTTTCGGGCTGGGCCCCTTCTGATTGCATTGTCTAGGTGTGAGATTAGCGGTGACCCCGATGAGTCCGGGTGGAGGACGTCTGGAGAGGGAGAGAAAGGAGAGAGCACAGAACGATAGCCCTTTATGGATTAGACTAAGCGGGCTGCAGGCAGAGCCGCCAGAGAAAGGAAAGCTCTCCGATTCCACTGCAGAATGGATTGGGACACGCAGGACAATGGGGCTTCATCCATCTCCCTCTTTGCCTTCCTAATCACTTGTTCTTCAAGCAACTTTTCCACCAGCGTGACTATCCGCGGACATCTCTGTAACTGTTCTCCCCTATAGAGCCTCTGCTCTCCCTATTAGTAAGGGTATGTGATCTGAAGTGCCGCCCGGAGAAAGACACTGAGCTGCTTTTCTGTCAACACCCCTGTCACGTCCCGCCCCCACACGGCTCCTCGGACCTGACTGGTAATGATCACTTGGTAACGTTTACTCAAATGGAGAGGGGCAATGGGGGTCAAAGCGATTCCATATCTGTTTTTGGCGAGGGACATCATGCTCTTGAAACCAACACCGTAGCGAGCGCTCTGCGGCACCGTAGTCCCTGGGAAGCATCCCGATCCGTACACAACCCCATTGTGTGTTATGGTTTACACTTTTACATCGGCTGAAACCGTTCTGCTGAAATACAATCTTGCATGTTTCCGTCTCTCCCCTAGGCCGTGGAGAGATACCTGACCTCCAGTTCCCTGCGATGCCTCTGCCAGCTCATCTCTCGTCCCCTCACTCGATGGGCAGAAGAAGTCTCTAGTGTTTTAGAGTCTCAGCCATCAAACAGGACTCCTCAGGCAAAACCCATGCTTCCGTTCATCCATCCTTTTGCCCCAGTGCCCTTCTCCTGCTAATGAGCTGAGCTCAGGTAATTCTCATGAATCCCAGCGATCAGGATACAGTTCACCAATCATCCACTGCTCACATCACTTTCCCAGCATTCTCCCTTTAATGTAGATCGTTTTTTTCATTTAAAGGCACAATAACTATGAAATGTTCTTTCACAGATGGCTCTAAATGGCCGTGGAAAAGTGGCATGGATCAGACAATGAATTGCTTTGAGGATCACATGAAAACCTCTGAACCCATGATTGCCTCTTTGGCTTCTGTTTACTGTGGTAAAGCATGTTTTGGCTGTAAATAGCACTCTCACGTAAGAGGCGTGGCCAGATAAAAACAACAAAAAAAGACATTGTTCCTTTGAGCAAGGCACTTATCTTATAAGTCACCCAGGAAAAGAGTGTCTGCTAAATGACTACAGCTACTAGCTGCCAAACGTCTGGGAAGCCCAACGAGCCCCATGCAAATTGGCCAGCATTGCCAGCGGAGTGGGGAGGAATCGTCAGTATGGATTTCCTCACATCAATCTAGGCTCCTGCTAAGCTAATGGAAGTAGTCAGGTGAGACAGCAACACATTATATCCTGGTAGAAAGAGCAGTGTGGGAGAAAGCAGATTAGCTTGGCAACTGTTTGGAGATGTTGCTATGATTCGGGATTGTAGATACAAAATTTATAAGAAGCACATAACATAGTTTTAACAAAAATGTCTTAGTTAGAATTTCTTTACGGATTCTTGCGAATAAGCAGCTGAAACTATATTTCAATCAAGTTAAAATGTCAAAAACGTGTTATTTGGTCTTTATACCTGGATGAAATACATGAAATACCTATATGCTGGCTACGGTTGTGCTGTCTCTTCAGTCATTTGAATTCTGGCGACATCACAATTTTCAAGAACTGTTCTCATAGTAATGATTTGCCTCAAAACCCACTATTGTTGTGTAAAGCGTTGATCCCTAGAGTAATGTAGAGGGTTTAAATGTATTACAGAATGAGATCCTCATGCTGAAATTCTAAAGTATTTCTTTGTTTTTGCCTTTGATCCTCCCATGCACAAACCAGAGGATCCCATTGCTGGGAGTGTTGAATGTTAGTGTCCGTTAGCTACAGGTGTTTTTTCATAAGGTGTAACACTACTATATCACTATAAACTGATAGAGGTCAGAACTCCTTGTACATATTGCTCCTTTAAGGCAACAATTAAATGGAAACCATCACTATTAAGAAGATATAGATTAACCCTTAAAGTCAAGGGGTCAAAAAAATGGGACTTTACTCAGGTAATGTTATACATTGCTATAACTGTCGTTATCAATTAATCTAATCCTCGTAGGTAAAAGAAAATATCAATAAATAAAATTGAGGTTTCATAAAACAAATACAAATCCTATGTGAACAATGGGTCCTGGGGAAGAAGGTGGGAAAAGCCTAGACCAGAGGACGGCAACATGAAGCCTAGAAACCCAGTCCGGTGCCAAAAGAAGAGAGAACTACTGGAACACTTGCACAACTTCCTGTCTGTGTGTGCGTGTGTGTGTGCATAAGGAGCTAATGCTAATGTGAAATGTAAATGTAATGTAAAAGACAACTCAAGTTGTTGGGTAAACATGAACACAGATATAGGAAGTCCAGGTGAAATTGTAAAATAGAAATGCACGTATTTCTTGCTGCCATCAGTTCTTCTGCATAAAATAGAATTGAAATTGTTAAGCTGTGTGTTAGTATTAGAGTGTTAGATTGAGTGTATGTATGTGTGTGTGTGTGTTCAATCTTCTGTGTGCAATGAGATGTCAGTTAAAGGTTATTTTGCTGTTTGCTTTAGAGATTGGGGATTTAAGGGAGTTCCATGTGATTGTGGCTCTTTAAAACACTGCATTTTTTTCAGAAGCAGGGATTGTGGAGTAACCCTGGTGGCATGTATTGTGGGGTTATGTATGGGCATCTGAGCGGTATGTTATTTCATTATGTAAACAGTTTGGACTGTTCGTTACAGTGATATCTCTCCTACAAACCAGAAGACTAGAAGTATGTGCAATTACTAAACTTTTTGAAACTGTGGCAAAGGGCAAAGTTTACAACCCTGGCGCTTACTTTCCTATGTGAAGTGGAAATTATGATGAGGGCAAAAGATTCACTTCCAGTGGGCCATCTGGCTCCTTATCTACAACCCTGGGACAAAAAAAAAGAAGCTGGGACACTATGGAGATTGTAAAGAAAAACAGAATTCAATGATGTGCAAATCAATTGTTCAGAAACCACTGTTGAAACTAAGAAATGTATTTTTTTTCTTGAAAAACGCTGCCAGCTAAACTTTTCAAACTGGGACAGGGGCAACAAAAGACTGGAAAAGTTGGGTAATGCTAAAAATTTACATTATTGGATTTTCATGTAACATTGAAAGTATATGCAATTTAGTTCAAGCAATCAAACATCCGAGTCGATCCAAATACTTTCCTTCATTCGTCAGTATAAGTTTCTTAACCCAGAGACAAAAGATCACAATTCTTCCAGAAAAGCTTGCAAAACAAACTTGAAACGCTAGAAGAGGGTTTGAGTTTTCCTGGCGCAAAACCGAGGCAGCACACTTTGTGAAACTGTATATTCGTGTCATTATCAAAACTTTTGGCCACGGCTCTACAGGGATATCAACACCCATTAAATACAGTAAAAGCTCTTCTCGGTACTGACGTCCCATTGGTTGAACCAGCTTTCAACCAAATCTGACTGGGAAATATAACTGACCAAAACATGTGCGCACTTACAATTGCCTTGGCTTCTATTCAAGACATTGTAAAGGAAACTGGATACATGGCACATTGTAAAATAATAATAATTTATTTTAAGCTTTTAAATAAAAGCTCAGAGAAAACATTTATTTTAGGCACGGAACTGTAAATGTTAATAACTTGAGTACCCACCCACCAGCTTGTAACAGTACTAAGCAGATCATTGAAATAAAAGTGGTTTCTGACCCTTCAGATAGAGAGGTGGGAGCTGGTGGAGAAGTGGAGAAGGACCTTATCCGGAGTAATGGAAAAGGGTCTAATAAACCTTTGATTACTTCACTGAACGAGTGCCTCTGGATGGATTGCTGAACCAACCTTCTGTCAGTTCAGCACCACCACTCCACTACCCACACCGGCATCAGGCCAAAACACAGGGCGCACAGCGACGTCTGTTTAGTCTGCCCGGCGTCTGTGGCACACTGGCGCACCATGCCAACGACATCAGCCGTGCCCAGACTTATCTCAGAGGGAGAAACAGGCCTCTTGGCTCTGTTGTCTATTGGCCAGCCTCGCTCGGACAGTCTACACAATCAGATCAACATAGAGCGAGCCCCTGGCTGTCAGAGGACAGCACAACCTCCAGAGGACTTGCAGAGTTAGCAGATGGAGGAGCCCCAAATACCATCAGATCTGTGTGCCGTCAGCGGCCAGCCACGGCTCTCTCTACACTATTCCTCTCTTATCCCCTCTTTTTGCTGCTCAGATTATTCTAACTGACTCTGTCATCCAAACACTCCATCACGATTGTTTCCCATAGCGGCAGTGTTGGGGGTAACACGGAAACAAAGAATCAAGTTACATGAATAACATGACGGGTTAAGGAGTGATGTAACAAATGCAACAGACGTCTTTTTTAGTAATGTATGCGTTATCTTTGATTTAAGAAAATACTTCCCCATCGGGCATGGTATTTGCGCGATCTGATATCGACTTTGTCACATTTAGTGCTTGAAAACCCTCTTCAGAGAATTGTCATGACAGCTGTCCATAAAAATAGACTGAGCTATCCATCTCGGTGGTCCATCCCAGTGGTCACATTGGTGTCTGTAAGGAGATTTTGAACTAAAAGATGTGAAATCTGTACAGGGGTCTAGCTCATATAAGGCTTGGCTGCGCAACATAACACCCATTTCATAGGATGACACATAATTAGAGGCTGAAGCAGTCTCTTAAGCCCTTTTCTTGGAGAGGTATCATCCTGTAGGTTCTTTTCTCTAATGCTAATCGAGCACACCTATTTCAAATAATGATCAGGTTGATATGTAATTATATAATTATTATGTCCTTCTTTATCAAATAACATGGTGCACTTCTAATGTTGTCTGCTTATTACCTTTCCTTGTACATTTCATGTATGATTCTGAACTGCGTTGTACCCAAATGTAACCAGGCTGTCTCAGTTACGTCATAATTTCTTTTTTTTTGGGGGGGGGGGCAAAAATGGGTTAATCATACTAAAGTACCTGTACTCATGGATGTCTTGTTCAACCACAATCATTCAGGAGGGTCCCCTAAAAAGTAAGTACTTAAATAATTTATTCATTTTCCTTGTTTCTTCTAAACCGTCCACAGGGACCTAAACAATTTGATTAATTGACAAATCCTTTCATAGATTGTGTGGACTTCAAACACTTTTTAAAGATATGTTTCCGGTTCTGTACCAGGTTGAATCTCTGAGAGGTCAGGAGGACCATTACCTTGTGTTATTGGCAAGTGTGTAGTTGCTTTCAGAATAACCAACCAAAAACCAAAAACAACCAACCACCAATTAACCAACAACAACCAAAAACAACCAACAACTAACTAGTCAACAACAACCAACTAACACGAAACCAACTTTCAACCATCTATCCATCCATCCAACCAACTAACCAACAAAAAACAATCAACAATCAACCAACATGAAACCAAGAAAGCATAAGCATGGACACCAAAGCCCATTTACTTACATCCCACCATCATCATGGCCACAGAGAAGATCTTCTCTCCGTCCGTGGTGGGGGCAATGTTGCCAAAACCAATGGTGGTCAGGCTTGTCATTGTGAAGTACAGAGAGGTGATGTACAGAGAGTCTTTCCCAGGACCACCCTCCCATTGTCCAGAACCACTGGCGTTGAAGCGGTACGGCGACCCAATGGTGAGGGCCAACTGGTAGAGCCAGCTGTCCGTCTTGATGGTGTTGGTGACCTCATCGATGACCTCGTAGTCTCCAATGCTGTACCAGATACAAGCCAGCCAATGGGCTACCAGGCCAAACACACACACCAGAAGGACCAATACCGCCGCTCCATACTCCAGGTAGTGATCCAGCTTACGAGCCACCCGGCCCAGACGCAGCAGGCGCACCACCTTCAGTGAACTGAACAGGCTGCTGATTCCCTGGAGGGAACGCAGAGAGGAGACACCGGGTACAAAGAAGGATTAGTTTGGTCACCCACATAGTATGTGTTAACCAACACAAGTAGACACCGGGTATAGAGAAGGGTTAGTTTGGTCACCCACATAGTATGTGTTAACCAACACAAGTAGACACCGGGTATAGAGAAGGATTAGTTTGGTCACCCACATAGTATGTGTTAACCAACACAAGTAGACACCAGGTATACTGGTCTATACAGGTATAGCCATTTAATACAAGCACACATTCACAGTAGGCAAAGACAAGGCAACAACAAAGAAAGACATGCAGAAATCTTGTTTACAAAAATGAATCTCAGGATGCTGTTTTTAATCAGATGACGGATTGCGGTAACATTAACAGAACATGAAAGGCCAAAACTTTGTATGAACTAATAAGACATTAAAGGAGTCAGAAGAGCTGTTCCATCTCAATCCTCGCCTCCCCTTGGCCCTTCCACTATCCTCTCCTTTCCTCCCATCCCCTCCCACAGCATCAAAGGCCTCCGCTGAGACCCCAGCTCAGCTCATATGTAAGTGTCTTTTAACTATTTACGTGAGATAGCACTGATGGGTAAAGATAAAAGGATAACCCCTAAAATATTTACTGCTGGTAAGCACCCGTTCATTACAGATCAGCCTTGTGTTAGGAGACCGATAAAAAAAAATGTCGGTGGAGAAATAAGAGCAGTGTACCCATGGACTTAATGTGTGTATGTTAGGTTAAGGGATAGTTACCTAGGGTGTGTATTTTGGGTGGAGGGATAATTGTGGTCTACCCATGGACCTAGGGTGTGTATATTGGGTGGAGGGATAATTGTGGTCTACCCATGGACCTAAGGTGTGTATATTGGGTGGAGGGATAATTGTTTTCTACCCATCGACCTAAGGTGTGTATATTGGGTGGAGGGATAGTTGTGGTGTACCCATGGACTCAGGGTGTATATGTTGGGTGGAGGGATAGTTGTGGTGTACTCATGGATCTAGGTAGGAGCAACTTCAGACTTGACTAGAGAAAATAATCAATTATATGTATGGACTGAATTACAGCATTTCAGGACAAAGCATTCAGTTGTTCAAACTGATTGCAAATTGACACCGCAATCTATATCATTGGTTTAATTAAGATTCAAAGCTTTGAACTAAATAAATAAAGAAGTCCAGAAAGGTTTTACTGTACATCATTAATCCTTAGGCATTGACTACCCAAGCCAATAAGCTGATACGGATGGAGAACCCTGTTAACAAGGTAACATCCCTCAGGAGCTTTTAATGCATTAGTTCCTTACTCCAAGAGAGCAGACTGCATTCGAATATTCTACCTGAGCCCTGAATTTGCTTAATGCTTACCTAAACCTCAGAAACCACCCTAAGTGCTAGGCGAGTGTGATCCCAAGACCTCCAGAACCAGCTTGAGGGAATGCTAATAATGCTAACCAATGCGTCCACAGTGCTAAGGGAGAGGCTCCCCTGGAGTTTGTTCCTGTTCAGTGTAACATGCATGGTACACTAAAAGGTCATGCTGGATTAGCCAGCACTGGCAAGGTCTCTGCTGACAGGAAACGTGCATTTGAGTGCACTTTATGCTCAATGCCATTAGGCAACATCCCAGACTACAGGGGTCCGCCTGCTTCCTCCTACCCTGCAAGACTTCAAGGAGCCACCACAGTCAGCAGCACGCTGCATAGAAGACTCCTGAAACCATTATATCATGTTGTAAGTAAGCCTAGCTCCTTTAATGTCAAGTGTAATTCTGTATGAAATATATCTGCCCGTTGATTTATTACGTTTTCTGAAGTCTTCACTAAAGCTCAACATGCGTCAAAGCACATGCAGGAACTAAAGTTAATGTGCAGCAAAATACATGACCTTGATTCCTACATGAGCTCACAGCTTAGCCTAGGAGACAAATCATCACAGTGAGTTTTGAAGTGGTTGACTCCTATTGATTTCCAATCAGCCCATAACAGCTGCTCCCGTCCTTCTCCCTCTGTGGACCAGTGGACTTCCCAGCCACATCCTAGCAACGTCAGAAACTGTGAACCAGTGCTCTATTCTAACAACCTGGGCACCACGTCCATCCATACATCAAATTGATATTTTATATAAAATACCTCAAAGGGTAAGAGTTGAATTCCTCTGTTCTTCAACGTAAAATCCTATTAATTGTAAACTGTGTCGATTGGCAAATCACATTAGACATGATTGTGTTGAAGAAGTATTGATCATTGCTTCTCCTGGAGAGTAGTGGTTTTCAACTGGTGGGTTGGAATCCTAATTTGCGTTACACATTTTTTTAAATATAAAGGGTCACGGGTGTCTGAGTTGAAAGGTAGGAATGTGATTTTCTTGGCTACAGAAATTGCTACAATTTCCATCAACATTGTATATTTTCAAGACAGCAATTAGTCAAAAAAGACAACATACTTAATTTCGTTTAGAATGCTTAATTAAGTCCAGACTACTGTGAAATGGTTAACCCTTTTACTGCCTGTGTACCTTTTTCTCTGTGAACAAAACATGATTGTTTATTTTTAGCTGACAGGAGTGTATAAGCCTATACTAAAGCAAAAGTCATTTTTTATCGTCAAATGCACCAAAAAACACAGCGTTGTTCTGAGCTGTGAAATTCTTATGAAATGGCATGCGACATCTACACAGTAAGCATTAAGTAAAATATAAAGCAAAACATAGGAAGAAATATACATAACATTGTCAACTAGCAGCACTTCCAAAAATTGTTGAACTGGGGTTATAAGAACAAAATGGAAGGAATATAATATGTTATAAATGTCCGTGTAATAGTGCCAATGAATGGTTCAATAAAATGCTAATCTACTCCAAATGCACATAGAAAGCCATCGGAGCAATTGAAATGTTCATGTGATCCATATATTTCTGATTGAGAAACCTTGTGAGTCTGGAAGTGCCCTGATGCTCCGGTAACATCTACCAGACAGCAGCAGTGTGAACAGACCATAGCCTGGGTGTCTGTAGTCAGAGAATGCAGAGCCATTGCCAGTGTGATCATCCACAATGGAGCACATGCTTATCATTCATGAAGTAACACCAGCACGTTGTTCTAAAAAGGGACTTTCTTGGCTAGCTATAGAAGAGACCTTATCCATGCCTTCACAACACTGCTATCGCACTCTTATGAATGGGAGTGGAACCGGCAAGCCAAACTACCTTTTGAATATCTCCTAAGCCCCACCCCCCATCCCCCAACAACCAACCCCTTTCCTTGAATCAGCCTAACACACCTCATCGACGTTCTCAAAGGCGTTGATGATGTCATAGGGGAGGCAGGAAAGCAGGTCGATGACGAACCAGGTCTTCAGGTAGTTCATCCTGATCAACTTAGGGTCGGAGATGACCTCCCCGCCAGGCCCTACGAAGGTGGTGTGGAAGTTGAGCACGATGTCCACCAAGAAGATGACGTCCACCACGCTGTCCAGTACCAGCCACACAATGTTGTTCTGTTTGGTCTTAAAGGACACGTTATATGGCACCATGATGGCTGTGTAGAAGGTGAGGATGAGGATGACCCAGTCCCAGGTGGTCTTGAAAGTGCAGTAGTGGAGGATGATGTGGGGTGGAGTCTTGGGAGCCTCCTGCTTGTACTGGGGGAGGATGTCCGAGCCTAGCTGGAGAACCTGAGGGCACACCAGCAGGAATAGAGACGGTAAGAAAGAAACGAACTTCCCAGTGATCCACAACATTGATCGTTACTTAAGACCAAAAGGAAGTTACATTTAAGTTTACATCAATTTTAAGTATTTAGTCAACTGCCATGATAATGACATGATACTACAAAAAGTAGTGTGGAATATATTCTTTGAGGGCCAGGCTGTAAACATCCAGTATTTGCATACTTAATAGCGGCAGTGTATAATAAGAGAAGAGTTTATAGAGACTACACGGCCAAAAAGCCTCTGCCCAGCTACACTGACAGGCAGCTTGATCCTTTTTAATGCAAGAACATGCTCCTGATTATGTACAGTAGCGATTGTGATACACATTTACATGTTAAGGACCTTTTATGGACCTTGGCCAAATGCCAAATAAATGTTTTTTATTAAACTGCCCCACAAACAAAGAATGGGGCCTTAGAGGTTGTTTGATGGTCCCCTAGATGTTCTATGCTGTTCCCAGCTGATCCAAGGGATGTTGTTGAGAACATTGTAGTTTGTGGGCTGAAATTTGTCAGGGTCCCCTAAATGTTTTGTTTGGTTCTCAATTGTTCTCTTCGATGGCTCACGTAACATTTTCAAGACATTCTTGGTATGTTGCATCATTGTCCTGTTTTTTGTATAGTTGCCAGATAATCCCAGGGACTTCTTTGAATGTCATAGTTTCCTGGAGGATTTGTTTGGTTTCTTGTTGGTCCCACAGATGTACCCAGGAACGTTTTAATGACATCCTTGGGACATTGTGTCACGTTCCCCCAGAGATTTAGATTATTTCCTGGATGTCCCGTGGACATTGTGTCATGGTCTTCTAGAGGTTCTTGGACCCAGTGAAGTCAAACCATTCATCATATAGTAAAGAAACAGGGGTGTTAAGGTAAGTGCTATAACATAACATAGAGTAATATAATTCCCTTTTTACACCTGATGTTATAAAATGGTTTCACCCAGGACTTACTTACTTACAATCTCTAGAATTCAAGTGGGCTTATCTTTTTGCACTTCCACCATCAAGTGTAGAACGTTTCCTACATATTCTTTTCCTGCACTGCATTTTACATTTTAAATTAACATTTTAGTCATTTAACATACACTCTTTTCCAGAGCAACTTACAGTGCATTCATCTCTAGATGGTTGGGTGCGACAATCACCCAACCCAATAATAGTAAGTGCATTTTATTTAATGAATTAGCTATTAGCAGATTGAGTGCTCTGAAAAAGACGAAGACTGCCAACTGCCTTGCTGTTTTAGTTAGCATTAATCTGATTCTGTCATTGCTGATTTTATTCCCTTATATTAGCAAGTTTGTACAGTTATCTAATAACAGTTAGGCATATTTTTCTGTTTTAATTTTACTATTACTGAATAACAATGCAAAAATGTGTTCCTGTTTATTTTTCTATTAGAGTAATTTAGTGCAAATTGTAGGAATACATGTCGATCAGCATGGAATAACTAAACCCAGAGTTTGCGTTTTTTTTTTTTTTAATTTATAAATAAACATATGTACACAATAGTATATGTAAAAAAACAATCGCATTAATTAGACCCCGATGTTAAAATAATTGTTTATGTGGGTATCCCTAACAATGCAAACAAACAGAGTGGATTAGTATGCTGACCAATCAGGACCAAAGAAAGGGGGTACACATGCCCTGAAGGCAGAACATTTATGGGGACCATGTGAAACAAGCCAGGTACTAGACAAAAAACCTCTAGGAAACAAAACATATAGAGGACCTTACAAAACAAGTCAGATAATGTCCTGAAAATGTCCTTCGGGACATCCCTGAGACCAAACAGAAGCTAGACAAAATGTTTAGGGGACCATGAAAAATTACATCTGAGTGTATCCTAGAAATTGCCTATGGGATGTCCCCCAGAATAAATGGGAACTAGGAGGGAGAGATAAGATAGGGTGAATAGAGGAGGTGTGGGGGTTAAGGCAACACAATTGTTTTACATCTCCGTAGGGCCTGACTCCATAGAGACAATGATATAATAGCAGGATGGTTGCTTGCTGAGAAGAATAACTGCCAGAACAGTGGTTGCATCTCATCTAATCCTCATCATCGGAAGTGCCAGTCAAACAGCCTTCCATCAAGGCTGTGTAAGATGAAAATGTCAATTAAGAGCACAAAAGCCTTCTAAGGGAAATTGCAGCACATCTGAAACTGCACACTCAATATGAGATGTCAGCCGAGCATCATAAGGACAAACCCAGATGGATCTCTTGCCTGATCTATCAAATGCTTCTCAGATATTACAAACCCACTCATCTTCGTCTTGGTTATTTAAATGAGAGCAGCAAAACCCATCTTCTCTTTCCTTTGACTTGGTCTTACCTCTCTTTGTTATACAGAAACTCAAAAGCCCTGCACACCTCAGGATCTTTCTTGGTAACTCTTTTATTTTAGGGGGGATAATAAGGCATTTGTCATATTCATGCTAACCAATTATTAGTCATTACTTCTACGGATATAAACCATTTATTGATCATCAGTATCATTGTTTGGCAGTCCCTAATTTAAAGTGAACACTATTCATACTATATAAGTTCTTTATACCTGCATTTGGTAAAAAAAAAAAAAAAAGAGTATAATGTTGGTAGACATGTAAGTAATGTCTGGAATAATAATAAACATGCAAGATATGAAAGGAAATACACACACATTTTACATTAACTAGCTCAGTAACATTTTCAAATGTGTGAAAAATTATTAATAAATGGTAAGCAAGTTGTTTATAAATAATTATAAATGGTTTAATCAAATAAGCCGATGATTTACTGTGTTTGAGAGGTGGAAAATACACTTGCCATTTAAATTCTTTGCCTCCACTTGTAACATTTATTTTCCCTGTTACCATATCAACCACGGTAACCTTGTCCCCAGGCTGTTAAAACTATGAAAACATTTGTAATAACTCACACGGTAATGGCTGACATAGGCTCAATGGTATACAAAGGTATTCCATAACTTTTAAATGAACACAAAATCGGGTTCATAATTGTAAGCCCCATTTCAAGCACCATTTTAACATGAACATCCACAGAAAGAGAAAAACAACTTTATTTAGATGGCCCAATGTAGATAAGATATGAATGCATTTTATAAGAATAAAATCCATTAAGTTAAACAATTATGAAAAACCTGAATTCCAAACTATACTTAACCCTTACTGCTCTAATTTATTTCAATAGACTGTCTTGGGCAATCAAATAAATTACATGACATGAATCAGTGTCTGAGAAACCCATGGTGGTAAAAAAAAAAGCAAAGCCCAAATAAAATGAATCTTTGCATGAATTAACTTCAAAGGTCAGCTCTGTGACACGACTCTGCCATCAGCAGCAATATACATAACTAGTCTCTCACAGTCACAAAATATCTGGCTGAGCTTGTGCACAGATTTACTTTACACGCTTACAGCTTGCTAACCTAAGTGGCAAGTTAGTTGGTGTTAGAAATGAATTGAGTATGCTTTTATTCTTTACAACTACAACATATCAAGTGTACATTTAAAAGGTGATATAACTTAAAGGTGATAGAGTTTTTCCTTAGTTATTACAAAAAAAAAAAAGCAGACATGGAATTCTAGTAAGAAGGCTCATAAATCCAGTCTTGTAAAACACCCATAGGTAACTAAGGGCAGGGGGCAGCCTTGTAAAACACCCATAGGTAACTAAGGGCAGGGGGCAGCCTTGTAAAACACCCATAGGTAACTAAGGGCAGGGGGCAGCCTTGTAAAACACCCATAGGTA